>JAHKKF010524207.1:4985-17099 GCA_019740295.1 Labeo calbasu | reverse complement strand
TTCTTCTTTCGAGTCAGATCTTTTCAATGAATCGGTCCATAAAAAGCAACCTGAGCGATTCGATCAAGATTCGGAAGGAATCGGTCCAACGCAAGCTAACAAATCAATTTACTAGCTGACATAAAAAAAGTAAATAGTGAACTGATTTGATCGATTGTTTCGACCTGTGTTACAAGTTACTTTTAATAGCTTAATATTAGAAATTACACAAATAAAACGTACTGAAAACGTCTGAGAAACACATACAGATTTATTTATTTATAATACATAATTTATTATTATATATTATTTACAGTAGAAGTGGTATTTGTTTATTAATATGGATGCAACGATTGCATGCCACAAGCCACGTGAGCACTTATTTACGCGCTGAAAATGGTTAACACCATCAACCATTTCAGTCTATGGTTGAAATGACGTGTTCAAAAGAACCGATTAAACCAAATGAGTCCGACTTAATTCCTACCACTATTCAAAGGACTTGCTGAATAAAAACATCACCAAACGCGGCATCATCACTGCGTTTGTGCGTTAAACCGAGCATGCATGATGAGGATGAGCAAATGCTTTGACGCAACAATTTGCATTTGTACGCTTTTCTCCGTGATATATTTATTAATGTGCACGGTTTGGATGTTTTTAAGACTTATTCAATTCAATCTACAGTATTAGTAATATTAATCCAGTCAAGATTAAAGTAGAATTGCACAAACCTGAATGCTGTGACTGTAACGTCCACACAGCTGTTATTTGGAGGCGTGTGTGTCTCTCCGCGCTGTCTTCAGATAGGAAACCGGGCGCACGACCAATCAGAACACCCGTTTCATATCTTTACCAGTGTGATTTGAAAGAATGAGTTTAATTGGTCATCTTTTAGGTAAATTTGCATACGCACTGTTGTGATGATAAAAAATAAACTGCGACGTTCATTAATAAAGCAAGATGAGCTCTGTTCTTTCTGTACACCATAAGGGACCCTAATGAATATGAGTTATAAAAATATAAGACCGTTTTACCATCTATTAGTGTGTGCCTACGTTTATAATTTCCGCCTTTTCTGTTGACCGTATAACCGATATTTGTAAATATTATTAACAACCTTTTTGTGTTATGTTTTTAATCAACTTTATTCCTAGTGGCTATATTACAATTTTTAATTTACAGTAAACTCTTCCATGGTCAAATAAATTATCACATTTCACATATTACAAACTTAACCTGACTGATTATTGTGGTGATACAGGATGAAATATGATAAGTGTTCTGGTAAGTGTAACAAAGCGCTAATTAACAGTTCTTTGTTTCTTTATTTCAAGAAGAGTAATTTACTTTTTCATATGACAATATGTCTCCCTCTAGTGAGCAATACTGCGCCATGAAATCACAGCTTTCATTTTTAGGATAAATTTATTAGGGGGGAAAAACAAAAAATAAGGAAAGCTATGTTTCGCCATTTTAAATTTATTCACTGAGCAGCAGATTTATATTTGATTTCGGACGATTTTGTTGAATATTAAGGATGTTCTATTGTGATGCACGAACAATGCTGAATGTCTCGTGTGAAGTGATGCAGAGGAGACTCACGGTGGCGCGCGAAGCTAAAGGATTGTGTGTCTCTCTGGCCTTGGGTCACCACGGGTCACCGACTCTCGCATGACAACACATCGTCTGGAGGATCAACATTTTTTCCCATCAACGTAGGAATTTCAAATCTAGCAAATGTGCGCAACATGCTAAATGACAAAAGTTATAGTATGCCTAGTATAGGGGGGTACTTACAGATGCAAAACTGCCTAGTTGATAACTAAAATAAAAAGCTAATAAAACTAATGAACAAATAAATATTAAAACTGTTGTCTGACCCAAACAATCATACCAATGAACAGTAATAAATAAATACACATTTTTATAGCCTAAATTAAGTTATTTTTAAGAAGCTTTTAAAAAATCGACATATACGTTTTGTTGAAATCTCCACACGATGGCGCTTTGGATTAAGTAGTAATAAACCTACACAGCTACGTCAGGCAAAAGGAGTCTTCAAAGATTTGTTTTAACTGTAAGTTCTAATCAAGTTCTGGGAAGGTCATGAGCATATATATAAATAATCTACAATATTAATTATTATTCCAACATTATTTATTTAGGCAGTTTATTTATTTTAAAGCAATTATTACACTGGGGGGAAAAAAGAAGTTTCAAAGTTTCAGAACAGACCAAAAAAAAAAAAAGCAGCAGCGCAGGGCAATGGGCAGGACTTTTAAATCAGTCTTTAAAAGATTTGCCGTAGCAACCCTTCACACAAGTGAAAGCATCCCCTCCTGGCCGAAAAAGCCCAGACTGGTTAGTGTGTCTGTGAAAAAGTCTTAGGTTGGTTGGGATATAAGGCGAACTGTACTGCTGTAATCAGGGTGACATGCATGACTGCGCTCCTCTAATTCTCTTTCACATGGATAGATCCTTACAGACAGAGTTCAGCTTTCAGGTAGCCCCTCTTTAAGACTATGATCCCCATACAGAAGCGTGTTTAGACAGCTTTAAACAGTTATATGGCACAGCAATGAAACATTGATACGACAATTAGGAGAGTTTATGACTTTTGTCGACACAAACACAGACTCATACATTTTATAAATCATTATATTTATAATGAAATCATTTCAGTCCATTTATTATTCCACTTATTAGTATTTGTTTAACTTAGCATTATATTTCCAAAATCTGTATAGCGCTAGCCAGCCATTGACAGCCATAAATACCATTACAATTTTTTTTGTTTGTTTGTTTGTTTGTAATGCTTAGAAGGTAACTATACGCACTTGATAATAAAACAAACCAAAAACTATAAGAGTTCGGTTATTTGTAGTTTTTACAATTTATATTATAATTTTAAAAATACTAAATATTTTAATATATTGTATAATTGTATAATGCATATATAAATAAATACGTTTTGAATTTCAATATTTTACGCAGTGTTATGTTTGTAAGACATTGTATCAGGAACGGAAAAAAAAATATTTAAAATCAGGCGTTTGAGAAATAATTGTAGTTATAGTCTTTTTATAACGTATTGTTATCAACATTAAATATGGGATGAACTTGTTGCGTTCAATGATGCTTTGGTGCAGCTTTGTGCAGTCTTTTTGTTTCTTTCACAGAAACATGAATGCAGAATATCAGCTCATTCTTACGATGTTAAAATACAGTAATCTTTTTTGTTGTTTGGTGTAATGTTTGACAATTAAATTACATTATTATGGGAGAAAATTCTGTTGACGTATTGCTCTTCTTCAATGCACAAAACACGTTTTCAAAAAAAAAAAAAAAAAAACTGATCATAAATAGTCACATTACAGAACTTAAAAATCCGAAAGCAAGTTAAAAAGGTTTGTTGTGTCGGCCCCAAAGAGCGTTTGCATAAAATCTTGTGGTAAATTCAACAATAAAAGTAATGGGATTTTATGCTTTAGTCTGTTTCACTGGTGCTTTTCTTTTGCGCGCTGTATAAAAAGTCTCCATTGCTTTGGATATCCAAAAGGCTTGAATTCTTTAAAAGAAAAAAAAATCCTCACATCTTTGATTTTTCCCTCCACGATGCAACACGATCTCGCACTTTAAAGCATAGCCAACCTTCAGGATTAAAACGTTCCCAGTGAAAAAAAGAAAGAAAAAGCAGAAGATCCAGGCGTTTTGGCGCATGAAGTCCGAGGCTGGGAGCCTGGGAGAACACAATAAACCTGTTGTTAACCTTGCTGTGAAAATATGTTTGATGAAAACAGCCAATTGTTGTATGAAATGTATTCAAGTATAAAATAATGCCCTTTGTTGGGCACAAACTTGAGCAATGTGGGGGTACAAAAGTCCCCTGTGGCATGAATTGCGCTTTGGCGTCGCCACTTGGCGCGTTACCCAGACCCCTCTATACGCGATTGTTTCTTTCTTTCTAATGACATTTACCGGATCAAAACATGCTGTTAATTCGATCAGAAAGCTTCACCCTTCACAACAATACCAGAATAATTTCTCCCAAAGTTTGTTAAGTTGACCGAAATTAGGCAAATGAATAGAGGTCTCCAGGCGCAGGTGACGGAGAATAATGCGCGTCAGGACCAGCTGCATTCTTCTTTATTTCTCCTTTTCTTTTCTTTCAGTGCATTATGAAAATTTAGGCCAATGAAACTATTCATTCCGCTCAATAGACATTTTCTTATAGGATAATAGGATACAAATTGAGCCCCTCTGAAGGGAATCCAGCGGTGGGTAACCCTCGTGTGCCAAAGACGGCTGGAGTCTCTAACATGGTCGGAGGGGCCGCTCGTGTGCCAGGCCGGGTCCCCACACCTGCCGAGGCCCCTAACAAAACTAGAGAATGTAAACAAAAACCCGGCCGTAGCCCATGAAAGATGGACGTGTCACCAAGTCGTGTGAGAAACGCCGCGAACAAACGGGGGGACTCCGTCTCCAAAAGGTCTCCCCTGAACTCGGCGGAACAGCCTATTATGTGCTTACTTAATTACTATAATAACAGTAGACAGGCTTTAAACCTGAGACGGGCTTGGGATGGAAGTTAAGATGCCTTGCTGGGACCCATAAACAGGCGATCGTGTGAGAAACGCGACGTGGAACAGAAAGGGACGCCTTGCTCCGGGGGCTTTGTTTTCATTGCGCGCGCTGCGCTCGCTCATGAGCCGTCTCCGACGAGGCCTGTTACTATGCAAATAATATTCTACAAACCATCACGTGTCTTTAGATAGGCCACGTGGATTAACAAAGTAGGTCTGCCCCCCGCTAGCCCACAGCTTCAGGTTTTACTATTTCTTTAACTGATCCTAAGTGCACACATTAACCAAAAGCTCGCCTTTAATCCTATGGAATAATTTAGGGCCATGAATGTGCGAGCGCTTTATAAGCGGCTGCCTCAGTCAGCTCATCTCAGTCTCAAGCGTCTGGAAACAGGAGAACCTACTAGTCTAGCTACAATAGTTTTAAAATTCTATCCCTAGTTTTTTACCGAATGATGGCGTCTAAGATGAAGGATCGCAAGGTATGTGGATACTTTAGTGGCGCTCACATGATGCCAGTAACTGCATGCAGTCGATATACTCCTTGAATGTTTGATTTATGTATTTCTACCACTGTTATAACTAACTGACATGTTTCGCGTGAAGTTAGCTTTATTCCAGAATGGCGCAATATTAATATTTCCTACTAAAACAGCATCTCAGCATTGTTCGCGCGTATTTTTTTAAAAGATAGGCTATAGACCTGTAGGGTGTAGACCTATTACTTGATTTTCCTGTCTTGCATTTAATGTAAACCATTTTTTTTATTCTCAGTGAATTAATTATGTTTATTCACTTTTTTAAAGCGCTTTCCTTCAGTGACACCCGAAATATGTTTTGCGCGCAGGGAAACGTAGCGCAGCGCGGCTCTCCATATGACTCATAATTTATGTATATGACAAATATTATTCACTGTACGGTATTTTATCGACCAAATATATTATCTTTCCGAGGTTTCATTATAATAACTAATATATGCGTTGATTGCTTTTTACATTTGGTAAAACTTACCCAACAAAATACAACCAAGCTTATTTTGTGTTTGATAATGGCACTTTTCTTCCTTTGACTTACTTATGTTTTCTTCCCACAGAAAACTCCTGTTTCTCACAAAGTCATTGAGAAAAGAAGAAGAGACCGAATCAACAGATGTCTAAACGAACTTGGAAAGACAGTTCCTATGGCATTGGCTAAACAGGTGCGCAGCTGAAACATTGAATGAGTTCAAGTGCATTAATTGTTAGTATATATGATGACTGACA
Source organism: Labeo calbasu (assembly GCA_019740295.1). NCBI lineage: Eukaryota > Metazoa > Chordata > Actinopteri > Cypriniformes > Cyprinidae > Labeo > Labeo calbasu. The sequence continues at coordinate 11,272 of JAHKKF010524207.1, read as the reverse complement.
GACTTCGTATATCAAAACAGAATTCTGGGAAACTCGAGAAAGCAGAAATCTTGGAAATGACTGTGCAGTATCTGCGCGCTCTCCACTCCGCAGACTTCCCGCGCGGGAGAGAAAAAGGTGTGTGAGAAATACCAAAACCGTAATATATATATAAACCATAACAAATATTGTCAAACTTAAATAAGGTTCCGTGCTCACATCGCACAAAGTCAAATTACTCAGTTTTTAAAACGTTACATCTAGTTATTCCCTGCTAATTTCTAACAACGTTCTTTGTTTTCACAGGAGAACTGCTGACAGAGTTCGCCAATTACTTTCACTACGGCTATCACGAGTGCATGAAAAACCTCGTTCACTATCTGACCACCGTGGAACGAATGGAGACCAAAGACACCAAGTACGCACGGATCCTCGCCTTCCTGCAGTCCAAAGTCGTTACCGAGCCCGTGTTTGGCTCGTTAGGTACAATCTCGCCAGATCCCACGGACCTTCTGTGCCAGCTGGAGTACCAGAGTACAAGTCCAACCGAGTCAGTGTTTCAGCAGAGCCCTCCCGGACACTTTTCCTGGCACAGCTCGGCGCGCAGCCCCACGCTCGCGTACCCGGCGATGTCTCAGCACAGCGGATACTTGTCACCGGTTCAGGGACTCGATCATCATTACATGAACTTCATCGGGCACTCACACCCCAATGCCTTCAGCTTACACAATGCACAACACGCTGCTCTGTAAATACGTCTGCAAATGTCCTTAATTTATATATGTGTACATGATTTATTTTAATATGTAGATATATCATGAAATAAATGATGTTTGAATACGATTCTGTCTTTCGGCACGATGTTGTAAGTCCTTTATCGTAGATGAATAGCTGAAATAGTGTGTTCTCATTGGGATGAATGTATTGGTCGTTTAATAAACTGAATAATTCATAATATGAGCAAAACTGGAAAACAATAACGAGTATGGATAATGAGGGTTTTTATAAATCAAGTTCTCTTAACACGCCAAATTGCATTATGTATTTAAAATCTGTTGCTATTTTTAAATAATATAACACTATTTTAAGACAACAAGGTAATTTTCTTTTATTCTGATATTTTGAATTGAGAAGCAAATAAGTTTGGGGAGCTTTATGCATTCTATGGTTCTAAAGCAGTATTGCATTATGATAAGTTAGAACAGGAATATAGGGAAGAAAAAATAAATTATTAAACCGCTACAGGAACATGTAGGCCAAATATTAACCAAAACTACTTTAAAAAAGTATCCGCCGTATTTTTTTCGTAAGAGCTGGCGCGGTCATATTTTAAATTTTATTGGTCTGGCTTTCGGTCTCATTTGCATTCAGCTATTTTTAGCTGCTTGATATTGAAAATTGGTGTCTTACCATATTATTTTAAAGTATTATCTTACTTATGAACACACTGGTTTGTAGTGCTAACAGTTTTACCGTTTACAGCTGTTGTTGTTCTTCTCGTTATTTCCTTATATAAAGCGGAAATCTCGCCCATAAGCTTACTTCCACTTTGAAAAATAAGGTGGATAATCTAATTAAATATGTCAGATATAAAATGAAAAATTAATATAACCTTTTTATAAGAATATACCCTTTTATTTATTCTCCCATCGTTCAAACACAATTTAGCAAATAAATCAAAGAGCCACTGAATTCCTCATTTCAGTTGTGACATGCACAAATTCTTATGAAGACACCATGGCTAAATTTGTCTTTCTATCTAGACTGTATTGTCTCTAGACTGTAGTGTCTCTTAAGATTAACCCTTAGCGTAATGGTCTGCTGGTCTGAGACCCTTTGATTGACAATAAGCCTCTTTTTTAGGGGAATCCATTTGGACACAAATCCAGGCCCCCATCCTATCCCAGTGTCTCTTCCACCTATATTTAAATAGGATGCAAATAACAAACCAAACTGGTAAATACTAAGTATTCTAGGAAGAGAGTCTGATGGGTGTAAGATGTTTTAACACAGAGGCAATGTTCATACAGGCTACAGTCACAGTAATGAGTTTGTAAACTTTAAAAAAAAAATAAATGCATTTCTACATTGCTTACTTATAAAATGGGTCTGTAATTGTCTATACAAACACAATTTGATGGAATTGCTTCACGAAATTCCACTGTGGTTCACAGTTGGGAAGAGGTTTTGGAGTTTTCCACTAAACAAAGCAGTTTTTGACCATTTTAAATGACAATTACACTATAATCGGTTATACAGACCACAATGTATGCCGTTCAAAAAGTTTGGGATCAATAAAATTTGTAATGTTTTTTAAAGAAGTTTCTTATGCTTATGTTATACTGTGACATATTATTTTGATGTAAAATAACTGTTTTCTATGTGAATATATTTTAAAATCTAATTTATTCCTGTGATGCAATGCTGAATTTAAAGCATCATTACTTCAGTCTTCAGCATCACATGATCCTTCAGAAATCAATTCTAACACACTAATTTATTATCAGTGTTGGAAACAGTTGTGCTGCTTAATATTTTGTTGGAATCTCTGATACTTTTTTCCAGGATTCTTTAATAATAATAAAAAAAGTTAAAAAGAACAGCATTTTTCAAAATAGAAATCTTAACAATTAGAAAACTACAATTTAAAATTTTGTGGTCAGTAAATTTTCTTCTTTCTTTTTCTAAAAAAAATGAATACTTGCATTCACCAAGGATGTGTTAAATTGACAAAAAGTGATAGCAATATATTGTTAGATTATTAGAAAAGTTTTAGATTTTTAATAAATGCTGTTTTTTTTTTACTTTTTATTCATCAAAGAATACTAAAAAAAGGATCACAAGTTCCAAAAAATAATAAGCAGCACAACTGTTTACAACATTGATAATAAAAGTAATAAATAAGCATAATATAACGATTTCTGAAGGATCATGTGACACTGAAGACTGGAGTAATGGCTGATGAAAACTCATCTTTGCATCACAGGAATAAATTAAATTTTAAAGTATATTAAAACAGAAACCATTATTTTAAGATGTAATAATATTTCACAGTATTACTGTTTTTTTTTTTTTTCTGTATTTTTGATCAGGTAAATGCAGTCTTGATAAGCATAATAGAATACTTTAAAAAATCTTACTGATCCCAAACTTTTGAACAGCAGTGTATATTCATTTATTCTGCAATTTAAAATATCATTTTATTATTATGCATTTTAAAATGTAATTTATATCTGTAATGACAAAGCTGAATTTTCATAATTCTAATATGCTGATTTGGTGCTCATTTCTTTCTTTTTATTGTTTTTTGATTATTATCAATGTTGAAAGCATTATGAAACTCTTAGAAAATAATGGCTGACTCGAAACTTTTAAATGATATATGTAGTATTTTATTCTAAACTTTTTTTGCTATGTAGATATTTGTCCCTGCATATTCACAATGCTGACATTTTCCCTTTTTAAAATAATGGTTTTATTTTTCTGACATCATATTTAAGGCAGTGACATCATTTAGCTCAGTAGTTCAACTCTGTTATGGGATCATAGTGAAGCATTGTGAAAGCATAAGAATATTGACTGTAAATAATGCGCAGCGATATATGCTAAAGCCGTATTACGTAGAGCCGTTGTATATGTGATATGTGAATCAGTCTGGACAATATGTGCCATTTCCATACTTGACTTAAGCAAATCAGACAGACAGTTGTTCACTGTGGTCAGGATTAGCTTCTTTCGACGGCCACCATGGTGGAAAATAAAAGAACTCTACCCACATTGCATATAATTTTACCAGGTTCCAGTCAGCCATGACGCTGATTGTTTCTGAGATGTTGGCACTTGTGTCCCTCCCTCTTTAACTGTAGAGGGTTTACTCTCTTTGGCCTCTACAATAGCACAGAAGAAGTGAGCCACGCCCCTCTCCACCCCCGTCCCACACGCTTCTGACACCCCAAATACTACCAGAAACCAATATCACTTAGATCTCCTCAAACAGGACACCTGAAAGAGAAATACAGATAAAGAGCTGTGATAGATCACATAACATGATGGGTACAAAACAGGTGTGATTCTGTCCACATAGGTGACTTAAGCCTGGGACCCCTCCTTCTCAAAGCCTGAATTCATCCCATCGCCTTTAAGTCCTTCTTTAAGTAAGTTGTATGGCACCAGCTTCCAAGAAAGCACCAAGGAAAGAGAAAGGAGCAAGTGGAAGAGGGATTCTCGAGAAGGAGGGAGAGGTTGTGGTACTTTGGCGGGGGTTGCTCCATTGTGATGGAGCTGAAAGGAAGACAATCTTGGGTTCCTTGGGCTTCATCCTTGAGTGGGCCTGAAGAAAAATAATCAGCCCCATGAAATCAAAGCTCCTAAACAGAGGACCAGAATCCAGGCATGAAACTAGGATGCAAGACACAACCACGTACTCATATTATATTATATTATATTATAATTATATTATATTATATTATATTATATTATATTATATTATATTATATTATATTATATTATATTATATTATATTATATTATATTATTTAAAAATATATATAATAATGTATTTTAAATATTATATTAAAATATTATTTGTATTTATTAAATTATTTATTTTGGCGTCTCTCATGCGCACCAAGGCTTCATTTATTTGATAAAAAATACAGTAAAAACAGTAATATTGTAACTATTATTACAATTTCAAATATATGTTTCCTATTTTAATATATTTTAAAATGTAATTTATTTCTTTGATGGCAAAGCTAATTTTTCAGCTGCCATTACTCCAGAAATCACTCTAATATTCTGATTTGGTGCTCATGAAACATTTCTTGTTGAAAATACTTGTGCTGCTTAATATTTTTGATCCAAAGTACAGCAAAAACAGTAAAATTTTGAAATATTTTTACTATTTAAAATATCCGCTTTCTATATGAATATATTTTAAAATATAATTTATTCCTGTGATCGAAGCTAAATTTTCAGCATCATTACTCCAGTCTTTATTATTAATATTATCAATATTATTACATTTATTATTATTATCAATTTTTAAAACAGCTGAGTACATTTTTTCAGGATTCTTTGATGAACAGAAAGATACAAAGATCAAAGATCCAAATTTTGGGAAAAAAAGTTTAGAAATTCTTACTTTTATTTAGCAAGGATGCTTTAAATTTATCAAAAGTGATGATAAAGACATTTATAATTTTACAAAAGAGTTCTATATTAGACAAACGCTTTTTTTTTCTGAACTTTCTATTTATCAAAGAAACCTGAAAAAATTCTACTCAGCTGTTTTCAACATAATAATAATAATGATGATAATAATAATACTGTTTTTGCTGTACTTTGGATCAAATAAATGCAGGCTTGGTGAGCACTTCTTTAAAAAAACATTGCAAATCTTAAAAACTTTTGACTAGTAGTGTATATAGCACTTTTGGGAAGAAAAAACACAGGTGCCTGTCATCCAACTGTCAAAGCGAGTAATTGATGGATGAACAGACAGATAGATGGATGGATGAACGGATGATTGTGTGGATAACATAAAGCTGTTTGCCAAACGGTGTTCAAAACGTTGGTGCGGAAAAGAGGCGAGAAGAGGGACAGAAGACAAAGAGGGCATGCAGATGGGAAAAACGATAATGCCATGAAAGACGAAAGCGATGAAAGAGCGCTGAGTGACCAACAAGCCAATATTAGTTTAAATCCGCAGAGGGAACACTGTGTTAAGCGGAGGGAGAAAAGCTGGTAAAATTAGAGTCCTTTAGCTTCATCACACAGTATGAATCAAAACAAATGAAGCAGAGCTAAAATGGCTCAGGGTTTTATTCTATTGTCATGTAAAATATCTTAAAATGCCAAAGAAAGCAGCCAAGAAAGTTTCTTCCCATCTGAAGTTTTATTGATACGCAAGCGATTTTGTTGAGAAAACTGCAGGTCTTTTCTAAACTAAACACATCTGACACTGCAGGGTGGCACATGAAACACCAACTTGGTGGTGGGGTGTTTCGTATCCCCATGTTCACTCAGTATGATGGACACTTTTACAAATTACATAAGCAGAGGACATCAGCCTGAGGGCCGACTCAAACCTATAGCAGCCCGAATTTTACTTTATGCTTGACAAGTTTATTAAATAAAATGGTGTCTCAAAAATCCCATTCAGTAATATGAAATATTGTGCTGTAATGATCAGTGTTTATTTAGAATTTTTTATATTCATATTCAAAAAAATACAATATTACTTTTATTTATCTATCAAACTATCTTAACATCTATTTTTTCAAGCAATTATGTTGCAAAAAATATTTT
>JAHKKF010524205.1:2595-24873 GCA_019740295.1 Labeo calbasu | reverse complement strand
TTCAAAATATTCTATGTTCATGAAACAAAAAAATCTCAGAAAAAAAGAAATAAAATTAAAAAATATAATAAATTGAATAAAAAATCATAGAAAAACTAAAAATAAAATTAAAAAATATAATAAAAAATATTTATAGATAATCTCAGTAAACACACACACACACACACACACACACACACACATATATATATATATATATATATATAATTGTTCAAAATATTCAATGTAAATAAAATGAAAAAATATATAATAAATTGAATATAATTTAAGCAGATAAAATTACTTGACACTCATCAGTGATATCAGCTGTTAATTTCACATCTCTCACCCAGCAAACAATGGCAGCATGGAAGATCCTGCGAAGCCTATAAACAAACATGACATGGCATGAAAAATATGAAAAGCCTCAACAAAATTTAAATAGTTTTAATTACATGGCAAACAGTGCATTCAATGGCACTGAAGGAAAACAACATCCCTGGTAACCTCCGAAAGCTTGCATTGTTTTGTAAATCGGAAAGAACAGATGGGCTTTGATGCTTGTGGTTTCACTTGGATGGAAAAACCAACAAGTGAACAATGCGTGCATGCAGATGAAGCGATATGTGAGGTTTTCTGTGAAATTCTGTAATGATTATAAATAAGATATCTTACTGGAATAATCCTATTTAAATATATAATATTTCAGGATAATGTGAACCAGATAGCCTGAAAATTATGGACAAGACCTGCACTGTCGGTTTTGTAAACAACACAAAGCAGGGCAGGTCAGGTCGATTTGTCATGCTGTCACTTACGTCATCATCACCGATTAAAGGATATACATTTGTTGTTCATTAAATAAAGTGCGAATGTCAATTGAGAATGTTAGTTTATAGCAGGAGGTAATTATTTGAAAATTCTATTTGAAAAATATGGTGTTTTAATTTTATTTATTTTATTTTTTTTAATTAACCGAAATATTGGTAAGAATGGACCAATAAAGGAGAAAGCAATGCGTCATTTGTCTAAAAACATTAAAAATAGACTGCAGTATGTGTTTAATCGCATGCAACTTGTATAAAACGCAATTCCTGCAAATAAACATAGCATGGTTTTCACCACTAGATGGAACTATTTGGTTTCATTTGAAGGTTCACATGTTGTACAAACTTCGGTATGAGTTGACCAGAGGACATATCAATATACAAGGACAAAACTTAAGAATCACACTTTAAGCTATGATAATAAAAGCCCAGTGACAGTTGAATGATTTATAATCGTTTCCTAATTTCAAAAACACATGCGTTTATTTGCAATAATGCATAAATTGCTGCGTTCTGTATAGGCTGCATTTACCATGACAATTAAAATTGCAATTATTAATCAAGATATCATATTACTTAAAGAGTATTACCTCAGACCTAAGTAAACTACTTTTTTCAGATCATAATAAGATGAAAAGGTCAAAATTGAACAGATGTCAGCACAGCTCTAGCCTTAAAGACATCCAGGTTAGTTTTCCTTCATTCTGTCAAACATGAAGACGAAGATTTAGGCTACTGCTGACTGATATGGTTATATTTTGACATAAAAAGACACGTGTAATATTCACCATTTTTTTTTAACAATTTGTTATTTTTTTCTTCAGCGAATGTTTTTGCATGATTGTGTCCACAAATTTGGTGTTTACAATTGTTTATAGACATATTAATAATGTGTTTAAATTGCTATTAGAGACTTCTGTTTATCTAGCAGCACACTGCTGATGTGTGCAGCAAAGACTTCTGGGAATCAGGTTTGGTCCTATGAGGAGCTGAACTGGGTGGCTGCCACTCACACTCACAAGTATATGCAAACGCATCATGTTAAGAAACATGTCAACAGATTAATATTAGCCTACAATAAAAACCTGATTTAATATAGCATATTCTAATAATAACTCCGACCGTGAAGATTATAAGGAGCGAATAGGCATCACCGCGGTGATTCATGGGTAAGTGTGGCTCAAAATCAATAATCCACAAACTTTCCATGGGAATCGTCAATTATGTTCTAGGATTTTGTCATAATAATGGTATTTTAATACGTAAGAGCGTAAATACATTGCACGGACTTGTTTTGAGAAAGTGATCAGTGATGGTTTATCTCAGCCGAGGATTTTCTTTATCCAAGTGCGGTTAATGAATCGTTCTTAGGAGTCGAATCTTCTCGATGATTCGGTTTACATAACAGGTCTTTCACGAATCGAAATAGATTATTTGCAATGAATTTCATGTATTGTTGTATTACTTAGTCAAACTGTAATTGTAATTGTTTAATTCTAATAATAAAATTAACTTGGATTGAACCTAGAGTCAGTCTCTTTAACAATAATTAGAGAATTTAATTAATAGGGCATAAAATTTCAATTGGCAAACATAAATAAAATAAATAAGCAAACAAACTGCTAGTATCAGCTTGATACGCACATACAAAAAACATAGCTGGTTTTAATACTTTATTAAAAGTTAAACAACTTTAACTAAAAAGTAACTTTTTTTTAGAATAAGTGTTTCTTTCTGTAAATATATATTCTTTAAAAATGTATTTGCAACTTTATTCCTGTGAAGAATTTTTATAATAAGTGTTTCTTTCTGTGAATATTTAGGCTCTAAAAATATATTTGTGAAACTATGGCTACAGCAAACTGCAGGACACATGAAATAAAACGTTATAAAACCGTAATAAACATCACTTTGTGACTACACAGTGTTTAAGAGCATGTCAAATATTTTTTTTAAAAACATGAAAGAGACTTTATTATGCGGCATTTATTATGCACTATTGCCAGTTGTTGGAAAATAGCGAAATAAAAATAATAGCCTATAACAAATGCATCTACTGTAATGCAAACTGTATTTATTTATTTATTTTTACATACAGAACTGTTCAAAATACAAAATATCAACAGTACTGACACTAGAAAATTACAGTATATATATATATATATATATATATATATAATAGAGGACCATTATATTACATAAGATTCCTACACAAAGCCATTCCTATTAGTTAGTAGACACCGAAATCACATTCACATAATTTTCCATTTCTCTTAAAAAGACCATAAAGACAATTTGTGTTTACAATGTAAAATTTGCGTAAGAAAATAATTAAATTTATATTAAAACAAATATTTTCTTTTGTGAAGTCAGAGTCAGAAACCCCAAATATAATGTTTCTCATTTGTACTGAAAAATCTGGCAAATAGCATGTCAAATACGCCACGCCGGAAGTATTCGCGTCGTGACGTAAAAGAATCACTGAATCATTTTTGGGAACGAACTGTTTAAAAGAGCCGAATCGTGCCATCGTGATCGCAAAGGTTTGTGGGATTGACAGTCAGTCACAAAAAAAATCTCAGCTCACGATATTAAACCAGTGAAGAACGAAAGACGTTATTATATAACGCAAATGTTCGTTTCATACCGAAACCTTTTAGAAATGTATAGGCAACCTTTGAAATAACATTTCCAAAATGGGAAGAAAAGCAATTAACCCCCCTCCCTCATTATTCCGTTAATAAGAGCGAATAAATAACGTTACTCCGCGCTTTACGAGAACTCCGTGATGGTGTCACGGAACGTTTTGAAACTCGAATGTGACAATAATGTTGCAGCTGGCAGTATTATGACACGATATGAGGAATCAATAGGACACAGGCAGTCATGTGACTGCGCTTACATCTCGGGGGGTGGGCAGCAGCAGCCTCTCCATGTCTTACTGCTGTATTCGGCAGGGGGAAAGCCATGCATTCTCGATCATTTTAGAGCTGTGCTGTCAAGAGGGCTGCTTGCACCCATGAGCAACGTTTTGCAATGCTTTTTGACAGCACTGCAATGTATTCCTGAGTCCCTCTTTCATGCATACTGATGATGTGTGTCATTCTAGGTTGTGCTGCTGTGCATAGCTGAATTTGGTGGTGGTGCAGCAGCAAGAATCATGGCTGGCCTTCTTGCCTTTGATATTTGTCTTTGCTGCCCTGCTGAGAAGAAGAGCCCTCACATGCAAGCTTTTAACTGAGACACAGCCCTGTCTTACAATAACCCACAGGTAGGTCAGCATCTGTTCTTTGCTCTTTGAATGGGTCCTTCCGATAGCTGTCATTGTGGTAGGCCAGGATGGTTGCTGATAATGGGGTGTAGAGGAGAGCATACGTGCATTTATTGGCCGTGGCATTGCTGCTGTCATGGTTTTCTGCTTTGAATGGGGGATTTTGTTCGCTGTACTTTGAGTCTGTTCGTTTGTTGTGCAATAGCTACATGCATTCATGTTCTTCTCATTGCAGAAGTCATCAGAAGTGAATCGCTCACTGCCCTGTAAATCATTCAGGGGCCAGGGCTAAAGAAGCCTCATGCAGGCCACAATGAACAACTTCATTTTCTTTATATAACAGAGGAAATTATTATCATTTTCTTTTGCGAATGCGTTATAGTAGGAATATAACTTTCTTATTTTTCTTTAAAATCAAATTAAATCAGCCCCGTTTACTTTCTTCACGCATGCTTTGCTTGTACCATTAAAGATTATTTTAATATAATATGTCCAACGTACAGCAAAAACAGTACAATTTTGAAATATTTTTACTATTTAAAATAACTACATTTTCAGCATCATTACTCCAGTCTTCAGTGTCACATGATCCTTCAGAAATCATTCTAATATGCTGATTTGCTGTTCAAGAAACATTTATTATTATTATTATTATTATTATCAACATTTAAAGTACACTTTTTCAGGATTCTTTGATGAATAGAAAGATCCAAAGATCAGTTTTTGTAACATTATACACTGTACCATTCAAAAGCATTTCTTTTGGGAAAGAAATGATAGAAATTAATATTTTTATTTAGCAAGGATGCTTTAAAATGATCAAAGGTGATGATAAAGGCATTTATAAAGTTTCAAAAGAAACCTGATAAAGCTGTTTTCAACATAATAATAATAATAAATGTTTTTTGAGCAGCAAATCAAAATATTAGAATGATTTCTGAAGGTGCTAAAAATATGATTTAAAATCACAGGAATAAATTACATTTTAAAAATATTCAAATAGAAAACAGTTATTTTAAATAGTAAAAATATTTCAAAATTGTACTGTTTTTACTGTATTTTGAATCAAATAAATTCAGACTTTAAAAATCTTACTGTTCAAAAACTTTTGACGGGTAGTGTATATACAGTAAATATTTTTATTAATATATTAAGGCTGTCAAACGATTAATCGCGATTAATCACGATTAATCGTATCCAAAATAAAAGTTTATGTTTACATACTATATGTGTGTTTACTCTGTATATTTATTATGTATATATAAATTCACAAATATACATGTATATATTATTTTTTTAATGTATATATAGTTATACCTGTATATAATTTAGATTATAAATTAATATAACTGTTTTACATATAAATCTAAAATATTTTTCCTTAATATATGCATGTATGCATGTGTGTTTATATATACATAATAAATAAACACAGTACACGCACATGTAGTATGTAAACAAACTTTTATTTTGGATGCGAAAAATATAAAATATTTAATTTATTTCCTATTTAATACTTAATTAAAATGCTGTAACTTAACTCATCTTGTCAAACTACTTTACAGCTGATGACATCACGTAGGCCGTACAATGCTATTGAATAATGTAAACAAATAGCCAAAAAACTATTAAGACATTATGTTTTTGCAAACTAGCATTCAGTTGGGTTGCATACTAGTACTACAACACCCACTTTTCACAATCCAGTCAATTCCCTGTAGGTTAAATCAAGCCCTGTCCTATATATTTTTTCTTAATTAATATTAAACAGCCATAATTTCTTTGAGTATTATTTTTTAAGATTTCATTATCGTTAAAATACAACTTTCCTCATTTTTATGTAAAGCAGCAGGGAATCAAAGATAACCCCGTTTGCATTCTTAATGCATGTCTTGCTCATTAGGGCTGTCAAAGGATTAATCGCGATTAATCGCATACAAAATGTGTCTAATAGTGTGTTCTGTGTGTAATTATTATGTATATATAAATACACACAAATTAATGTATATATGTAAGAGAAATGTTATTTATGGACAAAATGTTTTTATTTAAATATAATTTAAATTACATAAAAATTACAGTAAATACGTATACTTGTAAATATTTTTTATTAAATATATACTTGTGTTGGTTTATATATATATATAACTTTTGTATGCGATTAATCGCGATTAATCGTTTGACAGCTCTATTGCTCATATCATGAATGTTTTTCACAAAAAATGTCTCTAATTTGCTCGTGCTGTGATACAACTTCATTGCTGATGTCGTCACGTAGGCCGTGTGATGCTATTGGACGATGCTAATTCGCATTCGGTTCAGTTGCAAACTGGTACATAACGCCTACTTTTCACAATCCACTCAATTCCCAATGGATAACATCTCATTGAATATTCAATTTCACATCAGATTAGAAAAGCACAATAGGTTGCAAATGTGTGTTGAGTTTAAAGAAAAACAACAAAACAGAATGTGCTTTGTACTGATATATGACACATTGAGTTCATAAGTTCATGGGCTAGTCTGTCTAGTGTTGAAAATAGCATCCGACTGGTCTTGATTTTAGGATGTTTCAGAATAGTTTGTTTGCTTGACAAAGGCCAAATGCCAGAAACAAGAACATCTAGTGCTTATTTTTATATTAGCAGTATAGCAAATGGTGCCATAATTTAAGAGAACAGCACCATCGCACATGTCAGTAAAGCTGCTGCATGATTTGACTGCAAGCTAGCCAACGCCATCATGGGCCTTTGTTCTTCCTGCATGCAGTTTCTCTGCGAACGTCATTCCAGAAGATTCCCTTCTCCCCTTACACCCCTCCTTCCTGTCCCGTCTCATATTCCCTTACTTTTTCTCCACCTCTCCTTTCTGCCCGTTCCTCTCGCCCTGCTCAAATCTGTTTGTCTTCTTTGGCTGCAGCAGCTGGTTGCAGTCTTGAGCCAGAGTCTCATCCGCGCGTCCCCCTCCCCCCCACGAGTGCACGCAAAGACAAAAGGCCAGGGCTGCTCGTCGGAACACTGCCCCCTTCCTCCCTGCGCTGCCGTGTGCATCTGCAGAGGAGAGAGTGACCTATAGAACAGGAACCAGCAGGCTCATAGTGAAGGGAGAAAAAAAAATCACACTTGTACAGAATGGGGCCTGGCTGGACTGACGTCTTGCATAAGCCTTTCCACGAAGATTCCCGGTAGTAGGGCCGAGGCGAAGCGGGGTAGGGCGAGAGCCTGCGTTTTCCCTGTATGTGTGTCTCCGCGTGTGTGTTTTTCTACGTGTCACGGCCTTTGTTTTTCTCTCTCGTTTGGCAGAGACCGGACACGGTTGCCCAGGGCTGGAGGATTAGCTGATTTTAATTGACAGAGAGCCGTGTTTCTCACTGGTTTTCTGGGGAAAAGGCGAGAGGAGGAAGCAGGGACACTGGCTAGAAGAGAGGAACAGGGACCATGGAGAGTGTGAGAGAGAGGGAGAGAGAGAGAGAGGGAGAGGGGAGGCAGAGAAGGAAGTAGAAGCAGTCCAGTGCTGCAGAATGGGGTAAAACCGAGAGGCACAATCAAAAAGAGGTCAGGTACCGAGCCTGTTTAAATTCTACTTGCTATCTCTGTGTCTTGTTTTCTTCTGTCAGGAAACGGTGCTCATCTTGTGGTTTTGGTTTACACAATGCTTGTGGAATGTGCATCTGCTTTTTGGCTTTTCGTTTTTCCTTCTCTCATTCATCCGTCCATCCATCCATCCATATAAACCAGCCTCTGGTGTGCATGTATTTTTCATAAACGTCCTCCATAGTGTGTGTTTTTCAGGCCTAGCTCTGCAATGTGACCTGCACACGCATTCTGAACACAAACCTCTTCGCTAATATTAACACACACTCAAAGCAGGGATATTTTGCAGGAACACTGAAGATTTGATGAAGAAACGGCCAGCTTCTGTGTCTCCAGTGTGGCTGCACTGCAGCACACACATTATGCAGGGTGACCGGAACCGGCTCAAACCGGTTTGAGGCAGACGAGGAGGCTCGGAAACAATACAGTCACTGTGCTACAGGCAGATAGCCGACTGCTTCATGGCAGCCAAAATGGCAAAGGGGTCTTCAGGAGTGATACAGCCCATAGCAGGAACGTTAGAGGGACGCTCTTTGCGCACCTCCAGACGGCAATGCACGTCAGGGCCGGGCGGCAGCCATGAGAGCTGAGCAGATATGGTGACCGTGGGTCACCGTGTCCTGTTATTCATGGTGGTCACTGTCCAGAATAGTCTCTGGCGTGCATTTCCTCCTGGTGGATTGTTTCTTGAAGGGCCCTGCCTAGTGCAAAAAGTGGATTTTTTTTTTTCCCTCTGCTGTCAGGGAGAAAGGAGGAGGAGGGTGGTGGTGGTGTTTTGTTGTGGAGGTGGTGAGAGGAAGGAAGGAAGGAAGGAAGAAGGGAAGGAAAGCAAGATTGTTTGCTCTAGTTGTCGGAACACCGAGGGTGAGGAGTGGCTCATTTGCATGTTTCCACTTCTGTATGTTTGCATGCGTGTGCGTGTTCTCTTGTGTTACGTGTGATATTTTATATTGTTCTGACAGTGCGTCGTACAGCGGCCTCGTTTTCAAAGGCCTCGGATAGAAACCCAAGAATCACAGTTGTTTTCCTCTCATTTGAAATCAGGCTGCTTGGCTGTATATGTGTTTAGGCCCCATCCTGGCTTAATGTCTTTCATTAAAATCCTCTTGTCCCTGTGTTATTTCTCTCATTCTTGTTCTGTCTTTTGTTTGCTGCTCCTTCTCTGCTTACATGGCTTACCACATTGGCTCCATTGTGTGCGGGGAAGGCCGTCTTGGCCCTGCGCACCCTGTGCGTGCAGATGTTATTAGCTGTAATGGAGGCAGGGCTGCAGTGCTCTCTTCCATTTCAATAAAAGCAGCAGTAGCAGGAGTAATGGGGGGTGGCTAACCTTACTAGCATAACAGCTTTATTTTCTTGGTGATTTTCTTTTTTCTCTTATCAGTGTAAATATGGCAAAATGGGGTTGTTCATATGTGATTGTGGTTTTAGTTAGTATTAATATTTTAAGAACAACATTATAAAGAACCAAATCTGTAAAAATATATACAAAAATAAATTATTTAGGGGGAAATAATTTTTTTAAACAAAATGTATTATTTTTTTATATGTTGTGGTCTTATAGTTTTTTATTTTATTTTATATATTTAATATTTATTATTATTATTTATTCATTTTCTGTATTTAAATCCCAAATTTGGTTGCAAAAATACAGTTTTTAATGTTTAGATTGTGTTCCACATGTTGTATTTGGGCCATTCTTACTATTTCCAGAGCCTTTTATATGCATCTTTATTTACTGGTAGACTGTTTACAGTATGCCATGTCCAAATAATTCACATTTCCATTTTTATTTCAATGCATTTAACTGACTAAATTTGTATCTCAAGTGAGAGGTTCTTGGTACCTACAGGCAAGTTTAAATATAGCGCACACATTAGTCACTCATATAAAGAGGTTTTTACATCTCTGAGTAGCATTTTTAATTTTTTTGGCTCTTATGCGAAGTGAATTATAATCTTAGTTAACGAGAAGATGAATGCATGAAGGCTTAGTGGAGATCAGTGAGGATGAAAAAGAAGTCGTCAGATTATATTAGGTGCATTTTAAGAGTTTTGCTTTTAAGAGTCTTTCTTGTCTAATCATTTTTATAGGGTTTAAAGGGTTAGTTCACCCAAAATTGTTGTCATTATTCTGTCATTATTAACTCACCCTCATGTTGTTCCAAACCCGTAAGACGTTCGTTCGTTTTGGAACACAAATTAAGATATTTTTTATAAAATCCAAGAACTCTCTGACCCTCCTCTCTGACCCTCCAAACTAATCCTTTAAGCACATTTTGCTGCTGTGCTTTCACTAAAATCTAATCAGGCAGTTTTTAACCTATCTAATTGTAATATGAAACATCTTTCCCTTCTCAAAGGTGTTTAGCTCATTCTCATAAGACCATGGGCGACATGAAAACCCCAGACTTTGATGATCTGCTTGCGGCCTTTGACATTCCTGATATGGTTGATCCCAAGGCTGCCATCGAGTCCGGCCATGATGATCATGAGGGACAACTCAAACACAATGCCCACCATGAAGAGGACTCCCATGTCTCCTCCGGTCCAGATGTTGGGGTTAGCGTTATTGTTAAAAACGTCCGTAATTTTGATGCCACCGAACATCTCTCAGAGAAGGATGTTCATCCCACTGTTGGAAATGGACTGCACAATGGTTTCTTGCCTGTGTCACCCAACAACAGATTCAACAAAGAAAGCGACAAGCTTCAAAAAGGTGAAATCCATGGGATGGCAGGAAATATCTCCACGTTTAACCAGTTTAGTCCCATCTCTAGTGCAGAGGAGTTTGATGATGATGACAAGATTGAAGTAGATGACCCTGCTGATAAGCAAAGTAATTCACAGTTTAGACCAAACCCTCTAACTGGTCTGAGTGCAAAGACGGAAGAGCCTCGTTCTCAACACACCAAACCAGATGGTCAATCTAGGCCAAGAACAAATGGCAATTACAATCATTTGAAAGTTGAGAATAGTAACGCAAATGGCACTAACCTGTATGAATCTCAAAAGCCAAGAAAAACTGAGGAGCACTCCAAAGAAAGGTCCCAAGAAGCAAAAGAGTCAGGAGAACCAGTTGTTGAGTTGAATGTGACCAACCTCTCCCAAGCCAAGGCCAAATCATCTGCAAAGCTCTCATCCTGCATTGCTGCAATTGCAGCACTCAGTGCAAAGAAAGCAAGCACAGAAGCAACATCTCCAGAATCCCAAGGCACTCCTCGAGATTCACCCAGAGAGGCTAAAGAGATCCCAAAGGTTACGGATAAATCACCAGAGCAGGAGTCAGCTTTGGAGCTTGGCAAGAAGGTGCTCTTGAAACAACCTGAGAGTCCTTGCAGTGTTACCAGTGAAAGCAGCAGCAAAGAGTCTCCTGCATCTCCAGCAGGATCTATACCAGTCATTCCTAAAGTCCGCATTAAAACGATTAAGACGTCTTCAGGGCAGATCAAGAGGACTGTTACCAGAGTTCTTCCCGAGTTTGATCCTGAAGCCTTGAAGAAAGGTATCGATTCTTCCCCCAACGTTGTCTCTTCTCTGCTGTCCTCTTCAACCTCGCCTTCTGTTTTCTCGTCTCCCACAAGAACTTTGCCGACCACGGTAGTAGCAACTTCTGGAGGCTCTGCCATTGAGGTAACTAAACAAATGACCATCAAGCCCGTGGCCACTGCCTTTTTACCCGTCTCAGCCGTCAAGACAGCAGGCTCCCAAGTGATTAACCTGAAACTTGCCAACAATACGACTGTAAAGGCCACTGTCATACCAGCGGCAACTGTTCAGAGTGCCAGCAGTGCCATCCTCAAAGCTGCAAATGCCATTCAGCAACAAACTGTCATGGTGCCTGCTTCCAGCCTAACAAACACCAAACTTGTGCCAAAGACTGTCCACCTAACCAACTTAAATCTATTGCCCCAGAATGCATCAGCGGCCGAACTCCACCAGGTCCTGACAAAGCCCCAACAACCCATCAAGCAAGCCATTTTGGCCCAGCAGCAACAGAAGAAAGTGTCTCGGGTCCAGGTACTAACCAGCTCCCAGAGCTCAGTGGTAGAGGCCTTCAATAAAGTTTTGAGTAGCATTAACCCAGTGCCAGTTTATGTACCCAATCTCAGCCCTCCGATATCCGCCTGTATATCTTTACCATCTCGAGGGTACAAGTGCTTGGAATGTGGCGATTCCTTTGCCCTGGAAAAAAGCCTCACTCAGCATTATGACCGTAGAAGCGTCCGCATTGAGGTCACTTGCAATCACTGCGCCAAAAACCTAGTCTTCTACAACAAGTGCAGCCTTTTATCACATGCTAGGGGCCACAAAGACAAAGGGGTTGTCATGCAGTGTTCTCATCTCATCTTGAAGCCAATTCCAGCTGACCAGATGATCCTAGCGCCATCAGTAACCTCCAGTGCTCCCACCTCTTCAGCCAACCTTGGATCCTCGGTAGTGGGGAGTCCAGGGAAGGGAAACCCAACCACGGTGATCTCTGCACCCTCTTCGGCCCCTGTTGTGGCTGCAATGCCTCTAGATAAAGACGTCTCGAAGGTCTGCAGATCGAGTCTGAAGTGCTTGGAATGTAATGAGACATTTCAAGAAGAGTCATCTCTTGCAATGCACTACCAGCAGGCTCCTGAATCTGGTGGACAGGTGCGTGCATAGATTCATTGTGATGTAAGAGGTGAAATGGTCATTAGTGTCTTCCAGCGTTGTAGTCGAGACCAGCCCAAGACGTGAGTCCAAGTCATGACCAAGACCAGGGCTGCATTTCCCAAAAGCATCGTAAGCTAAGTTGATCAGCAGCTGCGTTTCCGTTACCCTTCAAATTGCGCAAATTAAAATTGTGAATTGAAAATACGTATCAATTTCGCAAACATGCCCATATATTGCAAAAACTAAATTTATTTTGTTCTTCCGTGTACTACAACCTCCAATGAACACTTCATATGTGGCCGCTCTCAAGTATAAGGGGCTTTTCTTGCCATTAATGCTTAGACAATTTATACTACACGTCACGGCTCCGCTTAGGCCACCGGGGCCAATCACATCAATTCTAGTCAGTGCTTGTATTTATACCAGCCGCACCTCGCACGTTTCAAAAGTGGATCTCCTTGCTGCTTCTGTAAAGATACACTCATATGCTTTCTTTTGATTAAATAAAGCCAAACGATGGTTTCATGGCGATTGGTCGCAAAACGATGGTTAATAGAAAAAGGCATTTCGCAATACTTTTTTTATAGACATTTATAAAACATCGCCAAAGTTTTGCGCAAAGATGTAATGGAGACCATTGGTGGCAATAGGTCTGCAATCTACTTAGGCTTCCAGGTAGGAATGTCACGATTCCTTGATTCAGTTCGATTACTTGATTTAAACAAATTTTCGATTGCATTTTACCTGTGTCAAGTAACCAGCAAAATACATATATTATATATGCCTTTCTTGTCATTTTATAACTATTGTTAACTTGGGTCTATTTTTATTACTTAAAAAAGTGAATTATAATGATCCGATTACTCGATTAATCATCATAGTAATCATCCGATTACTCGATTACCAAAATAATCGTTAGTGAAAGCCTTACTGTCAATGCTTTTGACAAACGCAGCCCAAAAGAGGGTCAGATCAGAGCCCAGGCTTGAGTACAACACTGGCTTCGTCTATTTTATTTCAAAAAATAGTTGAGTTGAATATGTTTTAAACAATATGCTTGTGCTTTTCCTTCATCTGAAACAGAAAACCTGCACCATTTGCCAAATGCTACTGCCAAACCAGTGTAGCTTCGCTTCCCATCAGCGGATCCATCAACACAAGTCTCCATATATCTGCCCTGAATGTGGAGCTATCTGTCGATCTGTCCATTTTCAGTCTCATGTGACCAAGAACTGCCTGCACTACACACGCCGAGTGGGCTACCGGTTAGTACTGCGTTACTCTCTAGAACTGTCGAGGCCAAAAAGAAGCTCCATGCTTTCAAGAAATGGCTTCTTTGCAAGTAAATGGAATGTTTGTTTATTAAGTTAGTTATGCAAAACACTTGACCCAGAGATCAACAAAACTGTGTAGTATCTTCACTGACCACTAGGGTAACAACACATCATGCCACAATATAACATATCACAATGCAATTAAAAAATGTGACAGCATGCATGCAATATGACATATGCCATGTATTCTTTTACAAGAACCAAGTATTCTGAAACTATCAAATCACGACTGCAGTATTGCGCATTGAACCAGTTTCTTAGACGAGTGTATCCACCTCTACTGACCTCAGTCTCTGTTCTTATTTCTGAGTTGACATAAAAGCTTCTATTTATGCATGAAACGTGCGTTGAAATACAAAATGTGCTTAAGTGTTTAATTGGTTTTGAGTGGAACACGAAATGAGGGCTCGTCATGCTTTCAAAACGGCAATCACGGAGCTATTCACTGTTATTATTCTGCCATTCTCTAATGATTGATGCCGCATTAAAGGTGACTGGCATCGATTATGGAAACAAAAAAGGAGGGTTAGGTTATATTCAAGAGTAACACTTTCTTTTTTTCGTCCTTTAGCTGTGTTCACTGTAGTGTCATCTTCGCTGACGTTGCTGCTCTCAAGTCGCACATTCAGGGATCCCACTGTGAAATCTTCTACAAATGCCCCATCTGCCCCATGGCTTTTAAATCAGCCCCCGGTACACATTCCCATGCCTACACCCAGCATCCAGGAGTTAAAATTGGAGAGCCTAAGTGAGTCTTTTCTCTAAAAATCATATTCTCAGTGTGATTCATGACGTCATCTTTGTCTAGTTTCTATAGTTTTTTCCCATTGTTTTGAAGGTGAAAACATTTATTTGAGAAACCAGAGGCTTGTGTAAGTGATAATGCATGTTCATTATACCAAAATAAACCCAAATGGGTCATCAGGTCTTATTTATAGCTTACCACATAAGTAAATAGATAGACATTAAACATTGATTTAAGATGAGGTAATTGTATTATGTGAGACGAAAGACTGCGACATGCAGCTCACACGGCTGTTTTTCTGGGAAAATGGTTAGTTATACAGTAGAGCCGTCATTATATAAGAATATTTGACCTCAGATTTCAGTTATTGACCAATTGGAATCAAGTATTTCATAATGTTTTCTTGCAGATGGGTACTAATGGGTATTTACGCTTCGTGGATTGTTATAAAACACTATCCAGCTACAGCATTATTTTCTTACATTTTTGCTTTGTGCTAAACACTGCCATCTTTACATCAAAACAAGCTTGCAGTAATTCTTAGCTGTTGTAGAATGGTGGGAAACTCAATAGGTGTGTCAAATCTGTTTCTTTAGAACTCATACGCCACTGACCTTTTCAGGTGCAGAAAGAAATTATGCACGGTGGCTTTAATTTACTGTGTCCTCTCTTTGAACCCGACCACCCCCCAGAAGGCCTGTCGTGTTCATCAGCACTTGTTAATGAAAAGGCCAGATGGTTTGTTTGCACTTCCTGTGTTACCTGTAACTATGTTGGAAACACGATCAACTGGCTTATTGACAATGCAAGCGTTTAATTCAGATGTTTGACACATAAATGAGCTGACGGGTTTCATTATGCCACTTTCAACGATTATAATTCCTTCAGGACAACAATAGATTTACTCTGGAGAGAGAAAGAAAATGTTTTTGTTCAGACAGAGCTATTGAACCTTATAATGAGAAGTAGAAATGAACATGTACACAAGCAATAACAAGCAACCAAGCATTTTAGAAATACTCTCTTCACTGTTATACGTTGTTTTGCAGGCTGATCTACAAGTGTTCCATGTGCGACACGGTTTTTACCCAGCAGACTTTGCTCTACACGCACTTTGACCAGCACATATCCAGTCAGAAAGTGTCTGTCTTCAAGTGTCCGGACTGTTCGATGCACTATGCCCAAAAGCAGCTCATGTTGGACCATATTAAAGTAAGGGAATAAATCAGTGTAAATTCATTTTGTCATCTCACATTTTATTTGAATTCTTTGAAGTTTTTATGGAAGCCTGTTTCCGCCACTTAAACTAAAAAAAATAAAAAAGGATATTGCGACTTTTATCTCACGATTTTGCATTACTTTTTTTTTTCTCAGAACTGCATGACAATTGCTCACAATTCTGACTTTTTTTTGCAAATGCAAATTTTTATCTTGCAAGTGCGAATTTATATCTCACAATTCTGACTTTTTTTTCCGCATTTCTGACTTTTTTCTCTGAATTGTGAGATAAACTCGCAATTCTGACTTTTTAACGCAAATGCAAGTGTATATCTCACAATTTTGACTTTTTTTCTCGCAATTCTGACTTTTTTCTCATAATTGTGAGATATAAATTCGCAATTTAGACTTTTTTCTCACAATTCTGTCTTTTTTCTCAGAATTGTGAGATTAACTCTGACTTTCACGCAAATGCAAGTGTCTATCTCACAATTCTTATTTTTTTCTTGCAATTCTGACATTGAAAAATAAATTCACAATTTTTACTTTTTTTCTTGCAATTCCGACTTTTTTTCTCAGAACTGTGAAATATACACTAGCATTTCTGACTTTTTTCTCGCAAATGCAAGTGTATATCTCGCAAAGCTTATTTTTTTCTCGCAATTCTGACTTTTCTCCGAATTGTGAGATATAAATTCACAATTCTGACTTTTTCCTCGCAATTGTGAGTTTGTATCTCGCAACTAGATTTTTTCTCAGAATTGTGATATAAATTCACAATTTTTACTTTTTTCTCACAATTGCGAGTTTGTATCTCGCAATTCTGACTTTTTCAAAATTGCGAAATATAAATGCGCAATTTTTATTTTTTCTCTTGCAATTCTGACTTTTTTCTCACAATTGTGAAACATAAACTCGCATTTCTGACTTTTTTCTCGCAAATGCGAGTGTATATCTCACTCATCAAAAAAAAATTTCTCGCAATTCAGATTTTTTCTCAGAATTGTGAAATAAATTCCGCAATTCTGACTTTTTTCCTCGCAACTGCGAGTTTGTATCTCCGAATTCTGACNTGCAATTCTGACTTTTTTCTCACAATTGTGAAACTTAAACTCGCATTTCTGACTTTTTTCTCGCAAATGCGAGTGTATATCTCACTCATCAAAAAAAATTTTCTCGCAATTCAGATTTTTTCTCAGAATTGTGAAATAAATTCCGCAATTCTGACTTTTTTCCTCGCAACTGCGAGTTTGTATCTCCGAATTCTGACTTTTTTTTCTCACAAATGCAAGTTTATATCTCGCCATGCTGATTTTTTTCTCGCACTTCTGACTTTTTTCTTAGTATTGTGAGATAAATTCACAATTTTTACTTTTTTCTCACAGTTGTATTTTTCTTGCATTACTTTTCTCAAAATTGTGATATAAACTTGCAATTGTATTTAATAAAGTCACAACTGCGAGATATAAACTTGCAACTTTGAGAAAAAAGTCAGAATTGTGAGTTTACGTCTCACAATTCTGACTGTATTTCTCAGAATTGTGAGTTTGTCTCGCAGTTCTAACTTCATAACTCGCAATTACGATTTTATATAAAGCAATTCTGAGAAAAAAGTCAGATTTGCTAGTTTATATCATGCAATTCTGACTTAATTTCTCAGAATTGCGAGTTTATAACTTACAGTTCTGACTTTTTGACTCACAATTGCAAGTTTATATCTCGCAATACTGAGAAAAAAGTCAGAATTGTGAGTTTGTATCATGTAATATAAAAGATATAAACTCGCAATTGCAAGAAAAATGGTCAGAATTTTGAGATAAAAAGTTGCAATTACCTTTTTTATTTTTTATTCAGTGGCAGAAGCAGGCTTCCACAATTTTTCAATCAATTTTATATTAATATATATATTGCACAGTTTAGTAAACAATAATAATATGTTACATTAATTTTATTATAATTTATTATTTTATTAATATTAAAATTATTATGTCTTTCAAGTCCATGCACGGCATCTTAAAGACCATCGAGGGCCCTCCAAACCTGGGCATCAATCTCCCCCTCAGCTCCAAACCTACTAATTCCATGAGCCCGAATAATAACAACAACAAAGAAGGCGTCTCGATCAACAGCCTTGAGAAGGGAGAGAGGAAGCCAACATCCCCGACAAAAAAGAGTAGTAATGGGACAGACCTTCCCAAAAAAGTCCCATTGTCCACTTCCTGCCCTGGCTGGACCTGCAGGGAGTGCGACCGCTTGTTTACACAGAGAGAAGTCTTCATCGCTCACATGAAAAGAGAGCATGGGAAGGTAAAATCTAGCTGTTTTAGTTCTAATAGATACTTCAAATTCTTGAGTCTCATGAGTTGACCTAGGGCTGTAGGACATATTGTTATTATTGCAGATGTATAGACATGACCATAATGATGCTTTTCTTTCTGCTACACCAGCAACTGAAAAAGCATCCGTGTCGACAGTGTGAAAAGTCCTTTAGTTCCTCTCACAGTTTATGTAGACACAACCGAATTAAACACAAGGGTCTACGGAAAGTCTACTCCTGTCCGTGAGTATCATGTGTTTCTGGACCCATTTGTTTCATCTGTGCTTGTGAATGCAATTCCAAGTCTCTCACATCATGCTTTACACTAAAAGTAATCACAAACACTTACGAATGTCAAACAAAATCTCTCTTTGGTTTCCTCAGACACTGCCCAGAACCCAGTCGCACTTTCACCAAAAGACTGCTGCTAGAGAAACACATTCAGTTGATGCATGGCATCAAAGACACAGAGGCCAAGCTTCCTGCAGATTCCAGCAGCGCAGAGGCAACCCCAGACAAAGAGCAGGTAACCAAAAAACTAGCTAGCACATTTCGGTCTGTATTGTCTGGTACTCTTGCATTAAGCAGATGTACACTGGGCTGGGATTTGACACAAATTTCACAAGTTGATTTCCGAATCTGTATCGATTATTTTGGATGTATATCAGGTAGAGTACATGCCAAATTCTCTTAAGAAAAAAAAAATCTCTCAACTAATGCTGTAAAATATACATGAGAGTCAGTTGAACTAATTTGTATACAAACACTTAAATTACACACAGTAAAGTTTTAAATTTACAATTGCATAATTATATTTCTACTCCAATTTGTGTTTTGAATTATATAAACATTTAAATGGTGGCTGTCATGAAAACTTGATGGATTTTTTCAAACATGAATTAAACACTGAAGAACAGTACAACTTATAATGAATATGTTATATGGTGCATATTTAATAAAATGCTCCTCTCTAGAGTTCATTTTTCTAGCTGACTAACGAATTTATGGTCACCAAATATATTTTTTCTGAGGTAAATGGGACGTTACGTGACATTGTTTACAAGCTGTTCTTGACACTTTGCGCAGTTTAAACACTGATTTATTGCTTTATTGTTTGAATATTGTAATAAAATAGACCAAATTTGAGAGTTTGTTTCATATCAAAAGTAATGAAGCACAATGCTTATTGCAGTGGATGACGCTAAAATGTTCCGTTCAGTAACTGAAAACATTAGATGCTTGGGATTTTGATATTATACATTAGACATTAGATTTTTGGGATTGTTTCTTAAATTCAATTCAATTCAATTCAATTCAATTTTTTTTTTTTTTTTTTTTTTTACCTAGCCCTACTACTAATAAGTTTGGGGTCAGTAAAATGTTTTTTTTTTTGAAAGAAGAATTTTATGCTCTTCAAGGTTGAATTTATTTGATTAAAAATGCATTAAAACTGTTAAATTGTGAAATATTATTACAATTTAAAAGAACAGTTTTATATTTTAATACATTGTAAAATTACATTTATTTCTGTGATGCATAGCTGAATTTTCAGCATCTTCACTCCAGTCTTCAGTGTCACATGATCCTTCAGAATTCATTCTAATATGCTGATTTTTTTTTAAAGGATTCTTCAATAAACCTAAGGTTAAAAAACATTTATTTGAACATTTCTGTAACATTATATATGTATTTACTGTCACTTTTTATTAATGTAATGCAGACTTCCTAAATAAATTCATCAGTTTTTTAAAAAAAAAAAGGGTTTGAAATTGGATATTTAATTAACCAATTGATTCTTGGGATTTAAGAATCATTATCATTTCTTTAAAATTTAAAATTGAGAATTTTTTTTTTTTACCCAGCCGTTTTACCTCAGAACAAAGTTTTAATTTTTTAATTTATTTATTTATGACCAGAAATGCAGTAAAGACAGTAATATTGTGAAATATTAATACAATTTAAAAGAACAGTTTTATATTTTTATGATATTTTAAAATTGCATTTATTTCCATAATGCAAAGCTGATTTTTCAGCATCTTTACTTCTTCAGTGTCACATGATCCTTTAGAAATAATTCCAATAATATACTGATATTTTTTTTTAGAATTCTTTGATAAACATAAGGTTAAAAAAAAACCTGCATTTATTTGAAATTGTCTGTAACATTATATATGTCTTTACTGTCTCTTTTTTATTTTGAATTTGGTTGAAATTGGATATTTAACTGCATGTTAATTACCTTTACCCTCATCTAATGCTTAATTTAAGTGTATATTTTTACCACATTGGTAGTTGTAATCTGTAATGTACAATATAAAAAAAAATGTTTTTTTTTTAATAATGACTGGCTAACAAAAAACAATATATTAAATTATTTATTTTATATTAAATAATGTTCATTATCAATTATCTGCCATAACATGAAATTTATTATTAGTTTTTTATCAGCTTGCATTCCTTGCATTTCGGCAATGCGTAAAATGTAATTTCATATCTTCAGGTCCCCAGTCCTAAACGCAAGCTCCACTCTGAAGATGAGGACGCTGAGAAGGAAGAGGAAGTGGAAGAGACCGGAGCAGAGGTGACTACCGCTCAGCGGTCCAAGAGCTCATCCTCACAGCCTCTAAAGAAGCTAAAGATCAACGTCTTCAAGACGCACAAATGCGCAGTGTGTAGCTTCACCACCGAGGACATTGTGCGTTTCCACGAGCACATTCCCCAGCACAAGACAGACGTCTCATCCTACCAGTGTCGCGAATGCGGCCTGTGCTACACCTCCCACAACTCCCTCGCCCGACACCTGTTCATCGTGCACAAGCTGAAGGAGCCCCAAGGGCGACACAACGAGCAACAAGAGAACACGCCCAACCCGGACGCCAACGATGGCATCCCAGATACTCAATGTAAAGTATGTTCAAAAACATTTGAAACGGAGGGAGCCTTAAACACACACATGCGGACACACGGAATGGCCTTCATCAAGTCCAAACGACTGAGCGCAGCTGAGAAGTAAGAGCGAGGTAGTGCCCCCTAGTGGATGGATGTTGGTTTGCAAGGAATTATTTGTCTGTAGAGAACGTATAGAAGCGTTTAACATCATATTCCTTCACTCTGGCCTCTTTGTATGCTCATTTGTTGTGCATACGTATACATATATATATAAATATACATATATATATACAAAATGTATAAATCTATACACACAAATGTGTGTTTAAAGAAGTGTAATATATAAAAGCGAATTTAAGTGTATTTAATTATCTATAAGAACACATTTTGTATACTTTATGATAGATGTTTGTATGCGTGTTCGATAGACCTTTTTTATAGATTCTTTTTATTTTCTATTTTAGACAGTTCTCGTTGTTTTCTCGTGGGAGCAGATGCTGACATTTCGGTCCCAGTTTCCGAACTGCTGCTAAAAATGCACAGAATGTCATGGCTATACTTCTCAGTGAGACATTTTGTGCTCTAAAAGGACAATCAGTCCACAACCTACAACACTAGCAGGTCTCCTAAAGCAGCCAAAAATGGCGCTTGACTGAAGGATTGGCCGTTGAGTTGAGCCGAAAGCTTATTTGGTGCATTTCTGTTTTGTGAATTAGTCGTCCATTTGAAACTACTATAATTTAGCACTACGGAAGAACAAGACATGAAAGTAGGTCTTTAAATTTATATATCTCAGCCACTGCCAAGAGGTCGTGTCGAATCAATATGTGCTTTTTAACTTTGTGTCGTCACAGCCGGACGATTGTCCTCCGAATTCATTTCTTCTCAGGCAGCTTGTTTCAAATCATAACTTTGTGTTTTGGATTACCACACTACATTGTCTCAACTCTGGCCTGTTATCAAGAACCACATTTCGGATTCATGCCCATTTAATTTTGAGGTACTTTGGGATGCTTTTACTTGTAATTTCAATCCGAAACCACTTTGCCCTGCAGATATGTGAAGGTGAAATACATGTTTTATTTAAAACCAAAGTTCCTCCTTACACGTGAGCTCTAAAGTCGGATGTTTGCGTGTTTTCTCGTTCTTGAAATCAGTAATTCATAAGTGCTGGTACGCTGAAGTGTGGTCAAGTGCCTCCGGCACTCAAAAGCCAAACGTCATCAATTTGTCATCAACCCAATGTACAGTTGAGGTCAAAAGTTTACATCCCTCTTTCAGAATCTGCAAAATGTTAATTATTTTACCAAAATAAGATGTTATTGTTTATTTAGTACTGATCTGAATAAGTTATTTCACATGAAAGATGTTTACATATAGTCCACAAGAGAACATAATAGCTGAATTTATAAAAATGACCCTGTTCAAAAGTTTACATACACTTGATTCTTAATACTGTGTT
>JAHKKF010524204.1:7091-27726 GCA_019740295.1 Labeo calbasu | reverse complement strand
ACTTACGCGGAGATGCGTAGCAGACTCTCGCGAAGCAGCCTCTCCAACGTCTCGCGAGACTTCAGATCAAGTCACGTAAACGAATTATTATTTTATATGTCTAATATTTATTACAATTTTGTGAGTAACGGAGGAACGCCATCAAATGTAGCGAAGTAAAAGTAAAGTTTTTTCACTAAAAATGTACTTGAGTAAAAGTAAAAGTACCTATCTTTAAATATACTCTAAAAGTACTAGTTACCCCAAAAATTTACTCAAGTAAATGTAACGAAGTAAATGTAATTCGTTACTACCCACCTCTGGTCGTTGGTTGGACTTACTGAACGAACACACCCCATTTACTAAAGAGTAGGTTTTGAATATGAGCGAGGCTCATATTGTTTGTAATACAATACAACATTAACGATTTGGTGAATCAGTTGAGTAACTGATTCAATGACTCACTTATAGGTCATAACACAACAGTTGCCACCTACTGGCGACATCTCGTCCAAAAAAAAGGGGTTCGCAAATAAGTCTTTTAGTGAACTGATTCAAAACATTCCGAGTCATTGGGATGAATCAAAATTCAAGATTGGGAACATCAGGGCATTTCATTGGATGGATCTACGCCCTACTTGCCTATTTGGCGTAAACTGCAGAAAGCGTTCTTAAATAAATCTTTTAGGGAACTGAATCAAAAGATTCGATTCACTGGAATGAATCAAAATTCCCACCTAGTATCACAAAAGCACTCATATGGACATGCCCCAGTACAAGGGAACCAGTGGGAAGTCCTGGGCGCCGCTGTTTCGTCACACGCCGCGCTGGCCCGAGCCGAAGAGAAGTATTTCAAATCCCCCATGTGTTTTTGTACGGGGGAGATGTTGTTACAGGGTAGCTGTTTGTAGGTGTGTTTTTAACGTTTTAGCAGAAATCATGACACTTTTGAGCGTCCAAGACACCAAAAGTTAGGCACAATAGCGCTGTTTTCTTTGTTTATGCTGGATGCGCTAGCCAGGGCAGTGTTATTGGATAGTAGTATTGTGGTCTAGACGAGTTTTCTCAACCCCCTTCTCTCCGGAGCGCTGGCTAACATTAGCAGCATAGCTGCTGCCTCTTCCATACTTTCGTAGAACAACGGGAAAGTTGAGTTGAGTTGGGAGACATGGCGGAGACTAAAATAATTTATCACATTGACGAAGAGGAGACGCCGTACTTGGTGAAGATTCCCATAGCGGCCGAGAAAATCACTCTTCTGGATTTTAAACAGGTCTTGAACAAGCCGAACTACAAATTCTTCTTCAAGTCTATGGACCAGGACTTCGGGTAAGTTCAGTGAATGCGGGAAAACACACAAAGATGTGCGCGAATAGCCAAAACAAAGCAGTTTTTATATGTGTAGGGGGAAAAAAATGTATGTATGTCGTGTCAAATGTTGTTGTGAGGGTTAGGTAAGGGTTTTTCACGAGAAGGACACTGGTGTGGGTGGTCTAGTTGTATCAAGCCATCAGTGCAAAGGAACTGAAACGTCTCGACAAGAGTTTATCAGTTTCTGCCGTCGGACTTTACAGGTATAGGCAAAATGGAAAAATACCATGTTCATAAAATTACTTGTGTTGTATGACACTGATTGTATACCTATAAGCAACTGTTTGATGTGAAATATAGTCATAATCTCTTAAGGCCGATGTAGGATAAACGATTTCTTAAATAGTTTTTAATGTGTACTACCGGTTAAAAGTTAACAATAATTAAAAAAAAACCAATTCTCGTATTCATCAATGACGCATTAAAGTGATCAAAAATTACAGTAAAGTCTTACAGTGTTACAAAAGATTTAGATTTTATGTAAATATTGCATTTTTGAACTTTCTGTTAGGAAAAAAAAACAGATCAGCATATTAGCATAATTTCATGTGGGTGGAGTAATGCTATGGAAAGTTCAACTTTGTTATCACAGGAATAAACTGACATTTTCACAGTATTACTGTTTTTATTGTATTCCTATGAAATAATTGCAATATTGGTGAACATACGAGACATCCTCAAAAACCTAAAATCTTACTGACCCCAAACTTTTAGTAGTGTGTAATTTGTAGCTGTTCTGTCTTCTATCTACACATAAGATCTCATATGTCTCTTGTAGTGAAATTCTCATCATTTCCCTCAGCTCTTTGCATACGGGCCAAGTTTTTAGTGTCCCCCTGCTGTCTTGCCAGTCTTTTTTTTAATAAAGAGTGGAGTTCTTTGTCTCTGACCGCATATTTGGCCTGAATCGTCCTGCCATGGACAGAATACCAGCCAATAAATCTTAGCCACGTACTTGTCAGTTATGCATTCTCCAGATGCTACTGGAATGTCTGTGGTAATCTTAGCAAATTAGGATGTTATCATCTGACTGTAAATACTCCATCAGTTTGACAGCTTACACTTAAGCTGATTTTGACGTGAATCAAAGACATTTACCTGAAGCACTGTGAATGTAAAGGCGCACTTGTAATGTATACAAATGTATACTGCCTGTCAATTATTTTTAGTGCTGTTGAAGTCATGACAGTGTTTATTTATAATATTTATAATGTTTTATTTGATTACAATACATTGCGAAAGCTTGTTTCCATTACAGGAAAAAAAATTTAAAGGTAGTTGCAACTTTTTACTGCACAACTATAACTCTTTCCCCTCACATTTCTGAGTTTGTATTTTACCATGCTGACTTTTTCTCACAATTGTGAGAAAAAAATCAGAATTGTGAGAGAAAAACTTAAAATTGTGAGACTAAAAAAAAAAGGGAGGGGGGGGGGGGNGACTAAAAAAAAAAGGGAGGGGGGGGGGAGCACAATATTTGTTTATTTTTACTCTGTATAAATTTAAATTCTGACACACAAACTTAAATTTAAAGACATGTAGAATAAAGTTTATATCTCACAGTTTTGAATTTATATCTGTAAGTTCTGACTTGTCTGAGAATTGAGTTTGCATTTTGCAGTTCTCTGAATTGTGAGAAAAAATGTCAGGATTAACTTTTTTTATTATATGCGCTTACAGACCATAGTAAATTAAAAGGTAATTGCAACTTTTTACCTCACAACTTTTACTTTTCCCCCTCACATTTCTGAGTTTATATCTTACAATTTTGACTTTTCTCACAATTGTGAGAAAATATTATTTTTTTCCACTATTGTGAGAAAAAAGTCCGAATTGTGAGATAAAAACTTAAAATTGTGTGACACAAAATAAGAAATGTGAAAAGCACAATATATATTTTTTGTTTTTAATCTGTGTTGAAAACAAAAAACAGAACTGCACACGATTTATTCTGCACACGAAACTTCAATAATATGTGCTTGCAGACCACAGTGAATGAAATGGTAATCGCAACGTTTTACCTCACAACTGTATATCTATAAAATGTCTGAATTGTGAGATAATAATGTAATTGTGAGACAAAAAGATATTAATGTGAAAAGCACAATATATATATTTTTTTATTTTTATTCCATGTTGGAAACAAAAAACAGAATTGCAGGACTTATGAAAAAAATGTGAACTCAGAATTCTGACTTATTTTTCTTTAAATTGTGACATACAAACTCTTTAAATTTAAAGAGATATAAAATAAAGTTTATATCTCACATTTCTGAGTTTATATCTGTCAAATCTGATCTTTTTTTTCTGAGAATTGAATTTGCACTTTGCAATTTTCTGAATTGTGAGAAAAAATGCTAGGACTACCTTTTTTATATATATAGTTTTTATTTCGTGCACAAAACCTAAATAATATGTGCTTACAGACCATAGTAAATTAAATGGTAATTGCAACGTTTTACCTCACAACTGTAACTTTTTCCCCTCACATTTCTGAGTTTATATCTTACAATTCTGTCTGTTCTCACAATTGTGAGATTTTCATTTTTTTTTTCACAACTGTGAGAAAAAAAAATCTGAATTGTGAGTTAAAAACTTAAAAATGTGAAAAGCACAAAATATATATTTTTTTATTCCATATTGGAAACAAAAAACAGAACTGCAAGACAAAAAAAGTAAGAACTGTGAGATGTAAACTCAGAATTCTGACTTTTTTCTTTAAATTCTGGCTTGCAAACTCTTTAAATTTAAAGACATTTAAAATAAAGTTTATGTCCCACATTTCTGCGTTTATATCTGTCAATTCTGAACTTTTTTTTAAGAATTGTATTTGCACATTGCAATTCTCTAAATTGTGAGATAAAATGCTACTGTGACCCTTTTATATTTATTTATTTATTTTTTCCGTGCCGGAAACTGCTTCAATAATATGCGCTTACAGACCATAGTAATAAACAATAGAGTAACAGAGGGTCTGTTCTGTTTTTCTCATTAATAGTGAGGGTTTTGCTAGTTAGCTTTTTCTGACCCTGCAGCCAAAATATCAGTCAGCTGTATCTGATTCCAGTAAAATAGTGCTAAATTGGTGTAACTACATTACTGTGATCTGATTTTTCTAGATTTTACCAGGAAAGCGAAATCTGAAGACTTGATCGCTTCTTCTTTCCTGCCACGGAAGAAAGGCCGTGAATGTCTCGCCAGTTTTTGTTATTGTGGAAAAGGGTGGACGTGTGTGTATTATTGTTGAACGGCGTTGGATGTGGATGTAAGCTGATACGGTAGTGGAGTGGGGTAGAGAGCAGGCGGCGGCGCTGTGATGCTGCAGTGCTGATTTGCAGTGTGTCGTGCCAGCTGTCAGTCTGACTGTGTGTGGCAGGGGCTGGGGTTGCTCCGTGTTTGGGGAGGGATATGCTTGGAGGTTGGAGACGGGCCATTTGCTTAGTGTCTGGGATAGAATCAACAGAAAGAGAATGAGTGAGAGAGAGAGAGAGAAAGGAGCAGGGTCTCTCCAGGCCCCCTCTACATTCTCTTCCGTTTTTTTCTTTTACATCCCCTTAAGAGTGCAGACCAGATTCCAGTGCAGTTTTATTCCTCTTACCTAGTTTCTCACACTGCGTAAGCGCAAGCAGTTCAAATTAAAGTAAATATCCAAATGGCCGCTGCATGGCCAAATTGTAACACGGTCTTAACGCAGACTTAACAAGTCCAGAACTCATTCTGTTGTAAGAGCTTTTGTTAAAATCAGGTTGTGCTTTGTGTGTGTGTTATTGTGTGCTGTGTTAGAGGTCAAGGGTTGTTTTTCAAGTACAAATGTTGGGCTTAATTAGCGTCATTAGAGGGTTTGGGGGTGGGATTGTTTCACAAGCGTTAAAATGCAGGAGAGCTTTGCTTTCAGGAAGTGCTTTGTGAAATTGTTGTGGAGTTGCCTCATCTAGTCAAATGTTTGTTTGGTGCAGAAAAAAAACTAGCAATGCTTTGTGCACTCAGACAATGAAAAAGAATGAAGAAATGAGAAAAACAATAAAGTTATAATGTTATTTTAATATTAATATAACTATCTGAGGTGTTTCCTACGGCAAGCTTCACACTGTTACTATTGCTGATATGTATTAAAATCCCTAAATCTAATGATTAAACTTTTAATTTAATAATAGTTTTTAATGTAAGGGGTAAGTAAGATTCCAGCTGATTAACAGAAATGTCGCTTGTTACTTGTTCTAGGAGTGGGCGATTACGGCAGAAATATCACATCACAATTTTTTTCCAGAAATATCGAGAATCACAGTTTGTCATGTTGGTTTTACTATTTTGCAAGTTGTCTGAGCAGTACAGACAACTAATTTCCCTTTTTTAAAAACAAAGCATTGTACATTGATTCTTAATAAAGCAGCTGTATTAAAGTTCTTCAGTCACGAGCAGGAAGTGATTTTTCTCTTTTTGTTTTGTTGTTTTATTAACGTTAAAAGAATAGTTAACCCAAAAATGAAAAATCTGTCATAGTGTTTTATTTTTTAACATCATGCGTTTAGCGCGAGAAAGAAATACAGGTTTGGGACAACATGTAAGTGAGTAAATAATGACAGAATTATAATTTCTGGGTGAACTATGCCTGTAATGACAAGCGGCAGCATGTTTAGTGCAATTAATCTGCTGTCTCTTTAAGAGCTGCACGCATCTAATATACAGGCATGCATCCGTTTTTCTCTCAGATGTTTACTTTCACTTTAGACATAAGCAACTGTTTTTATATGTAAACCTTGTGTGTTTTGACAGAATTAGTAGTTCAGTAATTCGGCACTATTTGACAGGATTTTAGTGTGCGCAGGTTTCAGGACAGCACGCATATAAAATGTAATATAAAAGACATTGTTATCATCCACAATCAAAAATCGTCATATCGCACACCCCTACTTGTTACTACTGTTGTGTAATTAATTGATCTTGAACATCCATTTTTATGCCTTGTGAAAGTAACCATTTGTTTTTCTGTGCTGTGTTCTACGTTGTTATGGCAATGAAAATTCTGCTAAATTGTCAACAAGATGTTATCTAGCTGGCTGACATAGATGTGATTTTATCGGATTGTGTTGAGTCTTGGAAACGTCAGTAAGAATGTATGAGTGGACTACACTACGATTCAAAAGTTTCAAGTTGGTAATTAAAAATAAATAAATAAAAGAAGTCTCACATTCAAAGGCCACATTAATTTGATCAAAAATACAGTAAAACTAATATTGTAAAATATTATTACAGTTTAAAGTATCCATTTTATATTTTAACATATGCAAATAATTTCTGTGATGGCAAAGCTGAATTTTCAGCAGTCATTACTCCAGTCATTAATGTCACATGATCCTTTAGAAATGAATCATTATTATTATTGTAAACAGTTGTGCTGCTTAACATTTTATGGAAACTGCAAGAGTGTTTTTTAGGACTGAATAAATCTCAGAAGAACAGTGTTTATTTGAAATTTTCCTTTTGTGAAGAAAACTTTGCAATTATCGAAAATACAAATAGTTCAAGTATGTGCAAAAAATGCATTTACAAATAAAATTGAGAAGTCTTTAATGGTAGGGATGGTGACAAATGTTGGCAGATCAAGATCAAAAAATCTGAACTAGTACTGGCCCAATTAGTAAAAAAAAAATCCTTATCATTGAGTCCTGTTATTGTTCCACGGACATGCAGTGACCTCAAATTATGTAGCTTGTAGATGAGACGTGCTGTTATTACATTAGTGTTCAAATGTTGGATTTTCAAATGAACGAAAATTTCAGTAGTCATATATTTTAAAAGTAACCAGAGCCAGCGACCAGAATATTATACATAATTAGGATATTAACATTAAATATTAAACAGCATTGTCGCAGTGAGTTGCATGTGCAAGCATCACTCATATTTTCTACCTAAATTGTAAAAACCTAGTATATATTAAGGATGTAATGATATCAAAATCTTACGATATGATAATATTGCAATATAAAGTCCACAATATGATATTTATTGTGATATTTAAAAGAAGACAAATGAAGAATTGGGGAAGAATTTTATATATATATATATATATATATATATACTTTTTTACATTTTTAAGTTAAATTATTCTACTTAATGCACTTTGAGAGTTCAAAATTAAAAGCTCCATCCCATGCTCTTAACTAAGAACACTTAGGTTAGAAAAAAGTCAGTGAATTGACTTGTACCTGAACTTTAATGGAGACTCAACCATTATATATATAAATTTTATTTATTTATTTTTTTTTGTTTACACTACAGTAGGGAAATTACAATACTACTTTCCTAATTTCTACAACTGATAGAGATATTTTGACTTTGGACTGCAGTAACGATACCCATTTAATCCACTCACTGTCAGCAATTCTTACTGCACTTTTAAGCTTTTTTGACGGAAATGACAGTAGAGCTTTTATTTTGAAAGAAAACTCCAGCTTCAGTGAAAAAGGTTTACAAAAACACATCTCGTTACAAATCTAGTGAAATGCTGTAGTCATCTGCCACGGAAAAAATAAAGCATAACTGATGGCCGTTGCATTCCCAAACGCACGCTAAACTCACAGTATATGCAATAAACAAGTTCACTGCATTCATTGTGAATGGAGCCATTCTGAGGCACAGAAAACATCGGATCTCAAGCTGATCAACTGAACAAAGTGCGAAAACAGACGTGATGAAGGAATTAAGCCATATTGATTTCGGTTTTAGTTTGTTTGACAAATACTGTGCCGATGGTCCAAAACGCATCTTTAAAGACCTTTATGTTGGAATAAGAAATTTAAATATATTTTAAAAAATACACTTTTTGCCCAGAAGGCCTATCGTTTCATATTGTCATGTGATCACGATAATATTGACAAGTTTTGCAATATCACGATATTGATAATATCGCTACATTCTTAGTATATATATAAACTCTGTACCATAATTGAAGTCAGAATATCCTTAATGCATGCATTTATCTATAGATACATAAACCTGCCAAAATGTGTTCCTTCATTTTAATTCTTTCTCTCTTTGGTAATTGTGTCTGCTCAGGGTGGTGAAGGAGGAGATCTCAGACGACAGTGCCAAGCTGCCATGCTTCAACGGAAGAGTTGTCTCCTGGGTAAGAACTGTTCCTGTTCCATTTCTCTCTGTCAGTCAGCACTAGTTCCCCCCACCCCAAAACAATATTCTTTTTTACTGTACTGTCATACGATGCCTAATGGTGTCATAACATTTCTTGGTTTTATAAGTGCAAACTGCAGCATTTCATTAAACCTCACGGAAGCAGCTCATCCCTGTAGCGACACGTAACAGGGTTGTTTTGATTTATGTCATGGTGAATCTTTAAAGAGCACTATGAGTGTGTGTCAGACCCTTCACACGTAGACTGAAATCCAGCCTCGTCTAAAAGCCCTCAAAGAAAAGCAGGTGCTTAAGTCAAAAGGCTTGGATGAAACCAGATCCACACTGGGATGGAAATAGTAGACTACCGTCAGGATAGCTCAGGGTCCCTTGAGAAGGAGTGTACAATAACCTAGCATCCATTAGCATGAAGAAAGGAGAAGGGCATACAATGCTACTGTATGTGGCCTCTTATAACGAATCTGATGTTTCTTTCTTTTCTCAAGTACATGACTTTGACTTCTTTAACACATAGGGGTTTGTCGCAGATTGTGAAGATTGCTGATGTTTTTCCTTTTCTTGTTAAGTAAAATTTTCTATTGCAATTCAAGCTTTTTTTAAAAGCCTGATCTCCCCAAACAGAGCCGAATAGAGTTTCCTGCCGGCTTGCAGCTATTTACCTCTCCAACTTGGTCCTCATTTAAATCGTAGTTACGTAAACCCCAGACACCGGATATGTTTGACCTGAAGCATTGTGTGATCAGTTTTACACTTTTGAATGAGCTTCGCTAGTATGTGTTGGGTAAAAAAATAATTTGTGTTATTATTGTCATTAGATCTTTTCCCACAGTCCTTTTTAGTTCCTTGTTTTTTATGGATCACATTCACTCTCACACCAATCTTTTCTCTTTCTATTAGCTGGTGTCCTCAGATACCCCTGCAGCCGAACCCCCAGCCCCTCCAGTAGAGGTCCAGTCTCAGCCCTCACCTCCCCCTCCTCCCCTGCCTCCACCTCCTGCCGAGAGGACGGGCGGCATTGGAGACTCCAGACCCCCTTCCTTCCAGTATGTTATTCTGCATCTCTGTTTCTCGCCATGAATGTCATTTTGTGGTTACTTTCTGCAGCAGTACTCTCTCAGTCCCTCAAAGGGGACATCGGATGCAAAATTCATGTGTCTTAGAAGTGTGTGAACACAACCACCCTACAGTGATAAAAATCCATACACTTTTCATCCCCAAAAAACCTAAACAGTCTTAAATATCAAGCCGTTTTGACTTTCTGAGTAGTATGATGTCATACTGCTCATGCTCCGCCCACAACTGCTGATGGACTGTCCTGTATTAGCATATTTCCTCCCTCAGTCAGTTGTAATTTTCTCCACGCTTGAGCAGCTGTAGCGATTT
Source organism: Labeo calbasu (assembly GCA_019740295.1). Classification (NCBI taxonomy): domain Eukaryota; kingdom Metazoa; phylum Chordata; class Actinopteri; order Cypriniformes; family Cyprinidae; genus Labeo; species Labeo calbasu. The sequence goes on along the minus strand of JAHKKF010524204.1, from coordinate 17,844 downwards.
TTCTCGTAAACAATGCTGGTGTTTTATAGTTGAATGTAAAACAACGTAAGAGTCTTCATTTTCTCCACACATCAGAGCCACTGAGGACTGCAGGCTAAGTTCACACTGCAGGCACGTGAGCCTTAGTGCTCGATTTTTTAATTTGTTTTTTTTGTGTAGCTCTTCACATTGTTTTAAATGTGGCCAATATCAGATTTCCAGTGTGAACAGACCATGGTCCTGCACCGTATGCGCAAAAGAACAATGTGAACAGGGTTTCCAGGTTTTCGTAACAAAATCCACCCAACTGGTCCTTAAAACTAGTCCAAAACTAGCTTAAACATGTTCAGGGGGTAAATATCGCATTAGTGGGTTTGCATCAACCCCCAAAGTAAAAAAAAAAAAACAACCCGAGGCAACAGTGCAAAAAGTAGCCTGGTTGGCTAGGAAACTGTGGATTTGGCAACATGCTGTCATACGGAAGTAAACACGGAGGACATGAAGTAAGTGATTATGCATTATTTATACTGTGATCTGCTGCAGAATCCAGTGAAATTATGCACAGGCAATATGAAAAATAAAGACAAGGATATGAAGGAAGACAGTAGAGTTTTGAGACTTTTATAAAACAAGCCCTCATGTTTTGCTTGTGTATAGAGTTGTCACTCTAATACTTATGAGTTCTGACACATCATTGTACTTCCACTGATTATCTTTCACAATTGTTTTGATAAGTTTGGGTATGTAAAATCTTTTGTGTCTCCCGTCATCACAGAATTATGACAATGTTGGTCTAGATTGATGTAAAAAATCACATGAATTCCAACATGTCTGTTCAGACCGCGGTAGCATTGCAAAACATCTGACCTGAATCGGATTTAGTAACGCATATGGAAGTGGCACAAATCGAACTTGAAAAGATCAGATTCAATGTGGTTTGTGCTGTTCACACTGTCACGTGAGCAAAAAAAAAAAGATTTGGGCCACTTTTGCCTGCAGTGTGAACGTAGCCTTTTATATGGTATTAAATCTGATTCAGGTCTGATGTTTTGCAATGTGACCGCAGTGTGAACATATCGGAAATCGTGCAACTTTTGCGTCACTCTAGATCAGGGGTGGTGAACTCGGGTCCTGGAGAGCCGCAGCCCTGCAGAGCTCAGCTCCAACCCTAATTAAAACTCACCTGCCTGTAGCTTCCTAACAACCCTTCAGAGCTTGATTACCTAGTTCGCGTGTTTTTGATAAGGGTTGAAACAAAACTCTGCACGGCTGTGGCTCTCCAGGACCGGCGTTCGCCACCCCTGCTCTAGATCAACATTCATCACGATTCTGCACTCATGGGAGTCATTCATTTTATTAGCACATTTAAATTATTCCCTTTAATGCAATATTAACCCTCCGGAACATGATTGGGCTAGTTTTGAAAAGCAGTTGGGTGGATTTTGTTGTGAAAACCCGGAAACCATGTTCGTATCGTTCTTTTGCGCATGTGGCTCAGTTCAGAACCATGATCTGTTCACACTGGAAATCTGATATTGGCCACATTTAACAACAATGTGAACAGCTACAAAAAAATCGGATCTGAGCAGATATTGAAATTGAGCCCTAAAGCTCGCAGTGTGAACGTAGCCTAGGTTAAGTTCACACTGAATGTGTTTTTCTCATGACAGTGTGAACGGCACAAACCACATGGAATCTGATCTTTTCAATTGTGATTTGTGGCACTTCCATATGTGTTACTAAATCCGATACAGGTCAGATGTTTTGCAATGCGACCGCAGTCATATTCATGTGGAATTCATGTGACTATTGCGTCACTCTAGATCAACATTCATCACAATCCGTTCGTTCTGCACTTATGGGAGTAGCCTGCAGAATTGGGCTAGTTTTTTTAGTGTTAATGTTACACAATTCATCATTTATGAAACACATTAATTTTAGCAGATAATGGTATCAGACAGTGTGTTTATCAGTTATCAATTAATATAAAGTTGTACAGAATGAAGTTTAGAAAAATCAGCTTTGCCATCACGGGAATTAATTACATCGTAAAATAATTTAAAACAGTAACTATTATTATTATTAATTGTAATAATATGTCATAATGTTAACGTTTTTACTGTATGATTGATCAAATAAATGCAATATTGGTGTGCATAAGAGACTTTTTTTTTTTTTTTAAGAAAAAAAATAAGAGTAAAAACTTTTAAAGGTAGTGTAAAGTATTATACATAAATATGATATAAATATAATAAATGATACATAAATATAATAGGGTAATCCAATATTTTTGTAGTGTTTGGTAACATCCGGTGTTGTCTTGAAATGTAATCTGGTGAGTGATAATGGCTGTTAAATGTATCAAATAAAATACCTTTTAGAGAAATGGTATATTCCTTAAAAATTTCTTGCTTTTTTACTAATGAAACATGACAAAATACTTCTATTCAAGATAAATTATATGAAACTGTAAAAGCCGTTTGGCTTTTCAGGTCAATCTTGTTTTAAGTTTTTGGTTTTTTTTTTTGTTTGTTTGTTTTTTTTACTCTCAAAATCAAGGCAAATATTCTGATTAAAAACGTGCTGCTTCTCCCCAGTGTAGGTCCCTTGCTCTCAATTTCTTATCAGAGATTGGTTTGATAGAGGCAGCTGGCTTTTAAAAATTTAAGGTTCTCTCAGCATGCAGAGATGTACAGATGTGTCATGAATGTAAATCGTTGCATGTTGTGTGTGTTTGTGTGTGTGCTCAGCCCCAACACTGCAGGCAGCCTGGAGTCCTTAGATGATCAGACAGAGACGGAGTCAGTTGTGTCTTTCAGGAGAGAGAGACCTCGACCCAGAGAGAGCTTAGAGCAACACGGTCTGTTCTATCTTCTGTATTGCTTGTTTAACATCACCTAATAATTCTTTTCAGTTATTTCAGTGTGTTGACAAAGTGATCCATGTTCATTTTGCTGTGCTGTTTCTGTTTCAGGTCCGCGTATGAATGGACAGTCCCGTTTGGACAGACACCTGGCTGGCTATGAGAGTGCTACTACAGTGATGAGCAGTGAACTGGACACCACAAGCTTCTGTGATTCAGATGACGATGATACGATGAGCAGGTCAGAGCAAGTGTGCTTGATTAAAGATTGGATTAGGGTTGGGGAACGTTTTGGAGCATCAAGAAAATTACACGCTTCACCTTTAAAGTGCACTTCAATCACATCTCTGGTTTTAGGTTGTGGGTGCAGTTTTTTTAGCGTTCAAAAGGTTATATTTCTGTTATCTGTCAAATGACTAAACAATACAAGAGCATATCAGCATCTGTGCATGCTTTTAGTTTGGCTTTAGTCCAGTGGTTCTCAACTGGTGGCTCACAATCCAAAAATAGGTTTTGATCTATTCTGGTTTGCGTGCAATGAAACGATGTTAAATGCAAATAATGTTGTGCATAACAATATATTTGCACTAAGTTAGGATAGTAAAAGCAACAGACTTTTGACATCAAAAACCATGCTTCAAATCAAATTCTACAATATTTTGATGCAAATTCATCTGTCACATGGTAGAAGACGGAAGGGAGAATAATAAGACGCTCATTTTCAATATGAATACATGGTTTTTAAAAATCTAATAATAAATTACTTATTTTTATGTTTGTATTATGTTTCCATTTGATGTTCTATATAATAAAATCTGTATCCCAAAGCAAAACCAGTTGATAAGCACTGTTTAGTCAGTATTGCAATTTATGCCTTGATTATGAATGTTTATTTTGTGATCAGGTTCAGCAGCTCTACTGAACAGAGCACAGCATCTAGATTGCTGAAACGCCATCGCAGACGCAGGAAACAGCGCCCACGTCTGGAAAGAGTATGAAACACCCTTTTGATTACATTTAAAGGAGAAGTTCACTTCCAGAACAAAAATTTACAGATAATGTACTCACCCCCTTGTCATCCAAGATGTTTATGTCTTTCTTTCTTCAATTGTAAAGAAATCATGTTTTTTGAGGAAAACATTTCAGGATTTTTCTCCATATAGTGGACTTTAATGGTGCCCCCGATTTTAAATATCCAAAATGCAGTTTAAATACAGCTTCAAAAGGCTCTAAATGATCCCAGTTGAGAAAGACAGGTCTTAAAATGTATATGCTTTTTAACCTCAAACACTCGTCTTGTCTAGGTCTGCCTGTTTTTTCCCCCAATCTCATTTTCTCCACTAACTTTAAAATCATCCTACATCGCTAGGTCGAGTTCAGGCAGACCTAGACAAGATGAGTGTTTGAGGTTAAAAAGTATATCAATTGTAATGTTTTTTTTAGAAAATAACCAATCGTTTCGCTAGATAAGACCCTTCTTCCTCAGCTGGGATCGTTTAGAGCCCTCTGAAGCTGCATGTAAACATCATTAAAGTCTGCATTATGGAGAAAAATCCTGAAATGTTTTTTTTTCCTCAAAAAACAAAAAGACAGACAAGAACATTGTGGATGATAAGGGGGTGAGTACAACTTCTCCTTTAAGGGAGCCCATCAAAAATGCCAGAAATTGTCATTTACTCACACTACAAACCTATGACTTATTCTGCAGAACAGACATAATGATGTTTTGTAAAATTTTGGTAACCAAACTGTTTTGATTCCTATTTACTTCCATTGAATTTTCAATAGAGGCATTGGAAACTGAAACAGTTTGGTTATCAACATTTTTCAAAAACATATTTGACGTTCAACAGAAGAAAGTCATACAAGTTTGAAACCACATGAAGGGGGAGTAAATGATGACAGAACTTTCATTATTGGGAGGACTGTCCCTTTAAGTATTTGGTATAGTTGAGCAAATTGTTTTAATGAATTCTTGTTTGTGTTTTGTTATAGGCTTCCTCTTTCAGCAGTGTGACAGATTCAACCATGTCCCTAAACATTATTACAGTCACTCTTAACATGGGTCGGTGCCATTTCTTACCTGTCCCTCCATTTCTGTCCTTCTATTTATTAAAAATGAATTGTTTTTGTAACATGCTCCATTCTGTTGTGTCCTACAGAGAAGTATAATTTCTTGGGCATCAGTATAGTGGGTCAGAGTAATGAGAGAGGTGATGGAGGCATCTACATTGGCTCCATCATGAAGGGAGGAGCTGTAGCTGCAGACGGACGCATTGAACCTGGAGACATGCTGCTGCAGGTGTGTGTGTGTGTGTGTGTGTGTGTATACACACATAAGGAAGAAGTTACAAAGTGATATCTGTTTAATGGAGGACAAGCCTGTCAGATGAGTGACATGATCGCTGTTTTAATTCCTGTCAAACTTAAATGCTCAACCGTATTCTCAGGTCACACCCAGCTTCAAGACACACTGCAGCCTTTTCAGTAGCAATTACCTCTAAACAAAGTATTAGTACTTTGACTGCTGCAGGGTTAATGCAGTTTGGTTTTAATTACTGCATCTGATGTTTGTTAGACTAGTTGTTTCACGGTTGTCTTTTTTTCTGTGCAGGTGAATGACATCAACTTTGAGAACATGAGTAATGATGATGCAGTCAGGGTGCTCCGTGAGATTGTCCATAAACCTGGGTGAGTCAGTGAGAGCTGCCATAAGTGAACGTTGCATTTTTAAAATGTACAATTTCATAATTTATTGTTCTATTTCTGGCAATAACAGTGAATCATTATAAACACTTAAACAACAATCCCATTGGTTTGCCCTGGTCAGTACAACATTAGCCGGGTTTCAATTCCGGATTTGCACAAAACTATATATATTTTATGAAAGTCAATTAAGAAGCCTATTGCGAATTGACAGCATTTCCATGAACTGATGTTATTTGACTAAAACGCACTAGCCATTATTTTTAATCAAAGGAGACCCAGGCATGTATTTTTAGTGAAGCAGCACAGAGAGTTGCTTCCGATACGTGCTGCAGCGTGGCTGGTGTAACCACAAGGATTGACTTGAATGGCTGCGATGAGCTCCGATCGGCCGTGTCGGAGCCGTAATGTGCCGCAGAGTTGTGGAGGGTAAATAAGGGGTTTTCCAAGTGTTAATGGCAAGAAAAGCCCCTTATATTTGAGAGCGGCCACGTATAACATGTTTTTTGGAGGTTATAGTGCATTAAAGAATGCTAATGTGACTTACGTACACCAGTTGACCTGTAAATGTGGAAAAAAACGTTTACTTTGCAGTTTTGCAATATATTCCTTCTTCAAATTGCCTGAAAAACCACCTCATTGGAGTGTAAAAACTTTGATGTATGGGTGTTTTTTTCCATTGGGAGTATTTTCAATTTGCGCAGTTTGAAGGGTAATGGAAATGCGGCTATTGTGGTGCTGTTCATGTGCACTTGTCTGATAAATATATCGCTGTCTTTTAAATTCAATAATTTAGTCAGGGCCTGAATGAAGAATTACTGTAGGAGGAGCAATTATTGCTTTCTGTCCAAGCTATTATTAGTAAAAATATGAGTAGACCGTAATATATAACCTGCAATGTTATAATATCACTTTTATCCTCTTAGACCCATTACCCTGACTGTGGCAAAATGCTGGGACCCTTCTCCACAAGGCTATTTCACCCTGCCACGCAGTGAGTCTTCTTTAATTTGTTTAATTTATGAAATAAATACAAAAATGATGTATAATTATAACATTCCATGTAATTTGTTAGGTACAATACATTACTGTTTAAAAGATTGGGCTCAGTAGTATTTTATTTATATAAAAGGATTTAATGATTATATTCAGCAGGGATGCATTAAATTGGACAGTAAGGACAGTTATAATGTTACAAAAGAATTCAAATAAATGCTGTTGTTTTAAGCTTTCTCTTCATCAAAGAATCCTGAGAAAAAAATTTGATTAAGGTCTCCACCTAAATATTAAGCAGCACAGCTGTTTTCAACATTGATAATAATCAGAATTTTTAGCACTAAATTATCATGTTAGAATGATTTCTGAAAGATCATGTGACACTGAAGACTGAAGTAATGATGCTGAAAAGTCAGCTTTGCCATCACAGGACTAAATTACATTTTAAAATACATTAAAGTAGAAAACCGTTATTTTGAATTGTAATACAATTTTACAATATTACAGTTTTAACAAATAAATCCAGCCTTGTTGAGCATAACTGACTTCTTTCAAAAGCATTTGAAAAAGCCCTGCTGACCTGAAACTTTTAAAGGATTAGTTCACTTCCAGAATAAAAAAATTCCTGATAATTTACTCACCCTCACGTCATCCAAGATGTTCATGTCTTTCTTTCTTCAAACAGAAAGAGATTAAATGAAACAAAAAGTCCACTTCCAAAACAAAGATGCACATATAATGTACTCACCCCCTTGTTGTCCAAGATGTTTATGTCTTTCTTTCTTCAATCGTAAAGAAATTATGTTTTTTGAGGAAAACATTTCTGCATTTTTCTCCATATAATGGACTGATATGGTGCCCTGAGTTTGAACTTTCAAAATGCAGTTTAAATGCAGCTTCAAACCCAAATGCGGTTGTAAACGATCCCAGCCGAGGAAGAAGGGTCTTATCTAGTGAAACGATCGGTTGTTTTCATTAAAAAAAAAAAATGTAAATACTACTTAATCTCAAACGCTCATCTTGCCTTGCTCTCCCTGAACTCTGTGTACTCTGACTCAAGACGGTTAGGGTATGCCGACCAATCGTATTTTCTCCCTCAACTTCAAAAATCATTTCAAAATCATCCTACATCGCTGCAGAAGTTCCGACCCAGTCTTTGCAAAGTGAACATGCAAGGATCATCAAACACCCTTAACAAAAAAGGTAAAACAGCGATATAGGACGATTTTGAAGTTGAGGGTGAACATGAGATGGGAGTTTTTCGACATACCCTAACTGTCATGAACCGGAAAAAACAGTCCAGGCAGAGTAAGACAAGACGAGCGTTTGACATTTAAAAGTATATAAATTGTATTATATTTTATTAAAATAACCGATCATTACGCTAGATAAAACCCTTCTTTCTTGGCTGGGATCGTTTACAACCACATTTTGGATCGTTTGAAGCCGCATTTAAACTGCATTTTGGAAGTTCAAAATTGGGGCAGCATATCAGTCCATTATATGGAGAAAAATGCTGAAATGTTTTCCTCAAAAAACATAATTTCTTTACGACTAAAGAAAGAAAGACATGGACTTCAGTGGGGGCAAAAGGGTTGAACATGCAGCTACACAGGTCACTACACGATCCCCAGTAAAGGAGTAAGGCTCTTATTTAGCCAAACGATTGGTAATTTTCTAAAAAAAAAAAAAAAAAGAAGTAGTTATATTCTTTGTAACAACAAATGCTCGTTTTGCAGTAGCTCTGCGACTTCACACATTGCATAATCGCGTTGGAAAAATCACATGCTTAGTAGTTCTTCATCTGTGTATTTTAGTTAAAAAAGGTAGGGTAGGGTGAAAAAATCCTGTTGTTTTACCCTTTTTTTGTAAAGGGCTTTTGACTTTCTTTGCACATTTGCTTTGTAAACACTGGCTCGGTACTTCTGCATACATTTCGTGTGACCTTTCCAACATGACTACGTAAAGCGTGAAGTCACGCTAGTGCAAAACAAGCATTTCTGGTTTAAAAAATAGATAGTGCTATATCGCTAGATAAGACCCTTATTCCTCAGCTGGTATCGTGTGGAGCCCTTTGAAGCTGCATTGAAACTGAAATTTGGACCTTCAACCTGTTGGCTCCCATTGAAGTCCACTAAATGGAGAAAAATCCTGGAATATTTTCTAATAATAATTTCTTTTCGACTGAAGAAAGAAAGATATGAACATCTTGAATGTAATGGGGGTGAGTAAATTAACAGGAAATTTTGATAACCCTTTATTTTAAGGTGTCCTTGTTACACATATTACATGTACTTACTATTATAATAACAATAAATTACACATTATTACATGCAAGTAACCCCAAGCCAGAATTTAATCCTAGCCCTAACCATATAGTAAGTACATGTAGTTAATTAATATTATTTAGTACTTAAATGTATAAATGCACTGTAACAAGGACGCCTTAAAGTAAAGTCCAATCGAAATTTTTAGTCTTCAAGTGAACTAATCCTTTAAATAATAATGTAAATATATTATTTAAGATGTTTATCTGACGTCCTTCCCCATCTTGTGTGTCAGATGAGCCGATCCAGCCGATAGACCCAGCAGCATGGGTCAATCATTCAGTAGCTCTCACAGGGGCATTTCCATCCTACCCGAGCAGCACAATCACCTCCAGCTCATCTGTCACTGAAACTGAACGTAAGTATTGCGCAAACTGTGTTTTACAAGCACATTCTCTCTTAGCCCTATTATTTATTTTCTCTTTGTCTGTAGGCTTTGACGATTTTAACCTGTCTCTTCGCTCTGACATGGCATCGGTTGCTAAGGCCATGGCATCTCCAGAGTCCGGCCTGGAGGTCAGAGACCGAATGTGGCTGAAGATCACCATTCCCAATGCCTTCCTAGGTAAAGGACTTACCTGGGACTGTATTTACACATGGTTCCTAAATTATCTGTGTGACTGAGACAAATGGACCTTCAGTCTAACCCCACGTTTGTTTTTCTCTGACTTTATGAATGCGTGTGTATAGGTTCTGATGTGGTTGAGTGGTTGTACCATCACATTGATGGGTTTCAGGACAGACGGGAAGCCCGTAAATATGCCAGTAACCTACTAAAGGCTGGTTTCATCAGACACACTGTTAACAAGATCACCTTCTCTGAACAGTGCTATTACATATTTGGAGACTTCAGTAACTGTGAAAATTGTAAGTAGCATCAGATTTTCTTTTAGATAATATTTTAAAGAAAAAAAAATACATATACAGTACAACAAAAAAAATCTCTCACTTCTTCTTCCCCTCAGACATGGCCAACCTGTCTCTTAACGATAATGATGGATCCAGCGGTGCTTCGGACCAGGACACTCTGGCCCCTCTTCCATTGCCAGGGGCAACACCGTGGCCTCTGCTCCACTCTTTCACTTACCAGTACCCTCACCCCTATTCCACCCAGCCACCTCCCTACCATGAGCTCTCCAACTACAGCTATGGCCCAGGCAGTGCAGGCAGCCAGCACAGTGAAGGTAACAAATTACACTGACCCTCAGGCACAAAATGTGTGAATAAATTGCTAGAAATTTCTTGAATCAGAACTTCCACATTCACTACCATCAAAAGGTTTGGGGTCAGATTTTTTTAAAGGAATTCATTCTTTTATTCAGCAAGGATGCTTTAAATTTATTGAAATTGACAGTAATAACGTATAAATTGCTATAAAAAGTAATATTTCAAATAAATACTGCTCTTTTCAGGTTTCTATTCATCAATCCTGAATTCAAGAATTGTTAAAAAAAAAAAAAAAATGTATGATGGTTTTTACAAAAATATTAAGCAGCACAATTGTTTTTTTTTTTGTTTGTTTGTTTGTTTTTTTTAAAAAGCATTACAAAATGTATATGGCAGTGTATATCCACTGATTTTCATTATGGAACTACAATTGGAAAAAAAAATGCTGGACAAATATGCTGCACTTAATTTATTTTTATTAGTATTTAGTAAGTTTTGTTTTTTTATCTCTTATTTAAATTTACACTACCAGTCAAAAGTTTTGAACAGCAAGATTTTTAATGTTTTCTTAAAGAAGTCTCTTTTGCTCATCAAGCCTGCATTTATTTGATCCAAAGTACAGCAAAAACAGTACAATTTTGAAATATTTTTACTATTTAAAATAACTGCTTTTTGTGATGATAAAGACATAATGTTACAAAACATTTCTATTTCA
>JAHKKF010524203.1:0-14091 GCA_019740295.1 Labeo calbasu | reverse complement strand
AAAATGGCTTAAAAGTTTGAAAGCAACCATATGAAACCAACCTAAACAAAAAGAGTACGTTTCTAAGAACTTCGCACACTCTTACACATAGCTGACCCAAACACATTAACAGTTCGAGTCAGAGACTCGGCTGATCTCTGCAATACAAAATAATGTTCTTGCCTGTGTGTTCTCCCCTGATATTTCTAACGGAGCACTGCTGAAGTGCTTTTGAAGGCAGAGAGCGTGAGTTGAATTCTGAAACAGGGCTGTCTAAAAAGTTGCTCAACACAAAAAGTGCCACACTCAACAGCTCTCATTCACGAAACACGAGCAAACGAATTCCTGTGAAAATCGCTCGCCAAACTGCTCGTGCGTAAATTGTTGCATTTTACTCAATGCAGCAATTTATGTAAGAATGGTTTTACGAATGATTTAGGCAGAAATCCGTTCTGCTCATGTTTCATGAATGAGGCCCATTGCTAGACAAGAAAACAGACTGTCAGCCATCTGAGATTGTTTTGAATGCACAAAATAGCAGTTCTCCAGTAAAATTAATAGAATTTCAATCTGTTTCTCATATAAAGCCATCATCTGATTCATACGGCCTCTTTTGTGATCATTTTATGGTGATTCTGTGCCCTTTGTTCATTGCAATTGCTTAAAAAAGCAGCAATCAGTGCATTAAACTTTTATTTGTCCTTTTGTGTTCTACAGAAGAAAGAAAGTCATATAAATTTGGAACTACATGAGGGTGCAGAAATGTAATTTTGGGGTGAACTATCCCTTTAAGCAATTTTGTCTTCGTGATTCCATCAGAATGAAAGGTATGAGAGTTTTCATAGATTTTCTGGGTTAACTCACTGTCCTTCACTAAAAATAGAAAGACCACATAGGTTTGCGTCACAGATTCTGTAACTGTGCGGCTGTAAGTAGGTTACCTCATTAACGAAATTTGTTTTTTATTACTTGATTAGAATACAGGTTGGTAGTCTCATATCAGATCTACTCAAGCAGGTACAAAACATCACTAAAATATAAAAGGCTGAGGATATTAAGGTATGTGACAGTTGGTAAAACTTCCAGTGAAAGATATTTTAAGGCTCGTATATCATCTACGCCTCATTGCACCAATTTCCCTGTCACTGGTCTGTTAAATCAACACCTGCTTTTCTAATTGAGAACTTCAGAGCTATATTCACCACCATTACAGCTAATAAGTCAAGAAAACACTTAATACAAAAGACACTGGAGCCAACACAGACTTATCTGTGCAAAAGAATATGTCTCACTAGAGGACACAGCAACCTCTCCATTGTGAGAGCTTGTGTACATAAGAGTCATATATAATTTTGAGATCACATTTTGAAGTGAATCATTAAAGGCCCTCTAACAGGGAAATTCTCCCAGTGTGATTCTCTGATCTTTGTGAGTTTTCGCTGTAATTGGATGGGCCAAAAAAATAAATAAATGAAAAATTCCACCACCACCACCCTGGAGATAATGAGAGCTGCAAAAACAAACATCACATGTGAAGCCTCATCAGCAAGTCTTCCAGTTCTCCGGAAAAATATTTGGAGTTGCTGAGGGTCCTGGGATTTTGCTGCTCGCAAGCAATTCATTGTTTTTTCATGCCGTTAACAGATATGCAAGTTTGGCTTCTTTTATATGCTTTATAATGAACAATTCACGAGCCAGAAATACCAAGTATCAACAAACCAGTGAAAATTCTTCTATTTTGCATTTTTCTCATTTATATTTTCGCCGTTATGTAGCGGCATATCAATTAGTGAAGAGCTGAACTGAAAAATGAACATTAATAAATTAATATGAACATCAAAAACAAATTATTTTTGAATGGTCATGTGATACTGAAGACTGGAATAATGGCCGCTAAAAATTCAGCTTTGCTATCATAGGAATACATCACATTTTAAAATATATTAAAATAGAAACTAATATTTTTTTAAAAATCTTTGTATTTGCTGTTTAGAACCTTTCATTAGTATGGCCACTAATATGCTGACTTTTTTGTCTCATGGAGTGAAAAACAAAAACAAAACAAATCACAATTAGAAAGAATGGATGGGATTCCTAATGAAGGTTGATTGCACCCTCACTGAAACACTGCAGGCACCTTAAACAGAGGCCGAAAATGTGCTCCATGTCCTTTCCACCAGACGCTCTGATTGTCTTCAGCTAAGCATCAGTCTGAACCATTTTAGAAAACTGTCCACGCTGGTGGACTAAATTCGAAAACACTGCAGTGTACATCACAGCTGCAACCTTAATAGGTCTCGAGTCAACTCGAGCCGAAAGGTCTTTTAATCTTGTATTTTCTTTTTGACTAAATACAAAGTAAACTGGATGGCAGAGGTGTAATCCTAATGCATTTTTCATCAGCTCCACTATTTGCTGAAGTGGAAAATTACCAACACAACAAAAAGCATTTAGTGTTGGAACAAATATAACCTCATTCATATGCATTTCATATTAATACACACGCCAGTATGTCGCAAATCCTCTCCCTCCAACTGTACAACTCTGATTATCTTCAGTATTCTCAGGGGGTCCAGAGCTACAGAATAAAGCTAATGTTTCCAGAACACACTGAGCTTTGCTTAAATCATTGTCCATGCAGGTCACAAAAATTTAACCAAATATTTTACAACTCTGTTACAACATGTTACATTTATTTATTTGAATTTAGCATAACATCACTTGCTCACCAATGGATCCTCTGCAGTGAATGGGTGCCATTAAAATAAGTCCCCGAACAGCTGAGAACACCATTACAATATATATATATATATATATATAAATAATATCCCACCAACAGAGGCCACTTCCACAATAGTTGGTTGACATGAGTGTTTTACCTCAGATCAGCTGTGACAGTCAGACCTCCATTGTTTCGATGCCGAAGCAGGGATGTAACTTAGACAAGAATATCTCTGACTGAACGATTGAGGTGTTGTGTTGCTGGATGTAATAATGAACATAGTGGTCGTCATTTACTCCCGACATCTGAGCTGCTGAAGATGCAGTAGATTACGTTTGTTTGTGAAGGGAATGCGCCACCCGATCTACATATATCCGTCTATGTTCGTGCGAATCATTCGTGATCCAGCTTCACTTACAGCAGAAGTGAGTATAAGGGCTTTTTTTATGAATCTCTGCAATCACCTTTCCTAATAATGTGCTAGTTAGCAAGTTTCAAGGCTAAACGTGCTAAATGCAGCTAAAGTAAACAGGCTTGTCACTCCACAGAGAGAAGAGAGGGGCGGGGCGAGCAGAGATCATTTGCATTTAAAGGAACAATCCCTCAGAATGGGATGAATTTTGGGGAAAACGGGCATTCAAAGACCCCTTTAAAGGTTTGTTTCACCCAAAAATTTAAATTCTGTCATTAATAACTCACCCTCATGTTGTTCCAAACGAGCAGGACCTTCGTTCATCTTTGGAACACAATTTAAGATATTTTTGATGAAATCTGAGAGGTCTCTGACCCATAGAAAGCAAAGGTGCTACCACGTTCAAGCCCCAGAAAAGTACCAAGATGATCGACAAAGTAGTCCATGTGACATCAGAAATAAAAAATAAATACTTCAGTTGTAAATAAAGCCCAGTTCAGACTATACAATTTTATCCTGATTTTGGCACAATCTGCTTGATGCAGGGTGTTTTGGGGATTCGTAAATGACAGTGGGTGTCGGGACGTAGGAGTCAATCATTTCATCTCATGTAGTGTGTCATAGTGATGACAACCGATGCCATGTCTGCAATGCTTCCTTTGTCCACAATGAGATCTGTCACATATGGGCCAATAGCAGCACAGAAGAGCCTTCGTAACGAGCCGGAACAAAAGAGAGGGCCGATTTCCTGCAGAGTTTAGCTCCAACCCCAATTACCTGAACCAGCTAATTAAGCTCCTGTTAGGCATACTAAAAACTTACTGTGTTGAGGCACTTTTTATTATGGATGGATGCACTTTATTGAAATTGTTTTAGACTAATGAAGAGAAAAACCCACCTATGGTGTTCTAAAGCTTGGGAGAGCCTGGATAATTTTTAATATAACTCCGATTGGATTCGTCTGAAAGAAGAAAGTCATATACACCTAGGATGCCTGGAGGGTGAGTAAATAATGGGCTAATTTTCATTTTTGGGTGAACTAACCATTTAACAGCAGCTTCAGTGGCACAGATGGTAAAGCATGTATTATGTTTTTTTTGACACAATCGACCAGAGTTCATATCACTCTGGAAAAGCATTTATTCTCAATAAAAATTAAGGAAATAATCAAAAAGTTGAAAATAAAGTATTGGTTAGCGTAAGGGTAGGTGTAGGGAGGGTTTATTGTCCCAATATGGCAGCATCCATTAAAAAATCTGAATTAAAATTATAATTTACACTCAATATGTTATTTTTGCATACTGTTTTAGAATGTACTACTATACTGAGGTGCAGATAATTGCCACTATTTGCAATAAGTAGTATAAATAGCATGCTATTTTAACATAATGCAAAGAGAATCTACAGCTATTTGCACTTATTATATTCTTTAAAATCATGCAAGCTGAGCGTAACGGTTGCTTCACAACCAGTTTGAAAGTTCTGTGTGACTGCCACTAGAGGGAGAAATATTGGAAACCGTAGAAAAGCAGCTTGTGATCCTCAGTCGTTTAGTGTATAATGCCCAGTTCTTCCACTGTGACTGTTTACAAAGTCGTATGATGGCAAGCGTTTTAAAATCTGTTCAGATTTTGTGTAGTGTATTCCAGCCTTTAATGATGGATTTGTTTATTATTACAAACACAAGACGTTAATTGATGGGCCGGAGTAATGTTGATAATGTATTGATTATTGTTTTCATATGTTTTCTTTTTATCACCAAGTAATGTAATGCTAAATTTCTCCAACTCTTTTCTGATGAAGAAGCCTGAGTGTGAGTAAAATTTCAGCAAATTTTCCTTTTCCTTTTAATCCCTTAGGGATATACTAACACTGCAGGAAAATAAACTGCTACTCAAGTGCCTTTTTAAATAACCTCCCACATGTATTTTAAAGTCTGCTGGATGGTAAATGGACTAGGAATTAGCTTTGCATAATGTTAATTCCCAAAAAGAAACATCACATGTCTGTCAACTTCAAACACTGAAATATCTGTCGACGTCTGTTTCAAAAAGACACTGAAATGCAAATGTGTTTCTCTTTTAAATGCATCTTTTATATACAAATCCGCATTCATGTTATACATGCAATGAAGTAAATTAAAGTAAATTAAAGAGTTGCTTAAAAGCGTTTCGTATACTGCCACTGCCTGGCCCTTGAGAATGTGGTTAATGTTTGTAAATTACACAGGAGTAGGCAGTAGTTATCTGTCAGCCATTCCACGCAGGAAGAACAAACCCAGTAGATTTCAGACAGATGGGTGTTAAGGTTGTGCCGTACTTCCACATTGTGTTGCTGATGTAAATACAGGCAATAGTAACGTGTGGGACAGCACAGGGTAATTACAGCTTCACCTCACAAAATACGGGGTGATTACAGCTGTCACCTTGCAAACTGTGAATGGTTCATTAACAAATACAAATTTGACAATGGAAATTGTGAGCTGCAGCCATTAATTGCAACGTTACTCCATACTTTGCCAGTAGTTGAACTTTAATGCTTGTACACCTACACTGAAATTAAACGAAGGGCGAAGTGGAGCACTTTACTTATGTTTACTAAAAGCCCAATAAAGGCTGCTGATGACTCATTCTCACTGCATCTTGAGCACTAAGAAAAACAGGCTGCAAAACTGAAAAAGTTCATGTATTAAAGAATTATTTTGGAATAATCTGTTCACCATGTTCGGGTAAAATCCCTGTTCTGTTCTGTTCTTTTCCTTACTTTCCTTTTGTCTTTTTCCACTTTCTACTCCACCACATGGCAAATTAAAAAGAGAGCAGGTGGCAAACCACTTACAGCCAGCAAGTCACCCTAAACTTGTCTCAATCAGCATCCCTGGTTTTAAGTCTTAAAGAGCGCCGGTCCCTTTCGTGTCTCTGAATTATTGAACCGCATCTTCAAGTGAAGCATTTCCCCCTGGAGGATGTGGGGCTTGAAGATGAAAGGCATGTAAATGACAGCAGCTCCAAAACCAGGACAGACACGCTCCTCCGCGAGCTTCAACGAGCTGCTGGAACCGTTTTCTGTATTTTGTGTCCATGTCTAATGTCTCTCATGTTTTTGCTGACTGTGACAGGAAATCGTGGTTTGTCAACATCTTATCAGATTCAGGTTGGAAAATGATCTGTGAAACCTGGGCCATGTTTTTCTCCCTGATAGAGGGGATTCGTTTCAGTAGGCAGAATCTCTTGTCCTTTGAAGCTGCACATATGCTCGCGATAGAGGAAATATGAACTACTCTACAGCTGAGAGCTCACACTATCTAACCTATTATACACAGTTAACAACATCAGCCAAGTCCTTTACTAGCTCTTCTAAGCAGGAGGAGAAAAACTTCCATCTGACATCAAAAAAAAAGTTCAGTTAATGCATGTGAAGAATGTTTAAGTCAAGAAGTTAGTTTCAATGATCTGTTGAAACTGACTTATTTACATCTATAAATATAGATGTTATGTAGATTTTAGAGGGTTAGTTCACCCCCCAAAAAATCTGTCATTAACTACTCACACTTATGGTGTTCCAAACCTGTAAGACCTTTGTTCATCTTCGAACACAAATTGAGATATTTTTGATGAAATCCAAAAGTTTTCTGACTCAGCAACAGAACTGACCCGTTCAAGGCCTAGAAAAGTAGTAAGGACACTGTTAAAATAGTCCAGTGGTTCAACCATAATGTTATGAAGCTACAAGAATACTTTTTGTGTGCAAAGTAAGCAAAAATAACTACTTTATTCAACAAATTTAGGCATCGCAAGATTATAAATTAATTTTATTTTTTTTTTGAGATTCACTTAAGAGAACATGTAACAGTGTTAAATTAGTTATGTCAACCAAACCAATAAATTAAAAAATATATGGTCAACAACCAATATTGTACCAATATATTTTGAATTCCTAAAAATAATATTCATTCTGTAGGACAATTTTGAAGTTGAGGGAGAAAATGAGATGGGAGTTTTTCGACAGAGTTCAGTAGAGCTAGACCAAGATGAGCGTTTGCGGTTAAAAAATATATAAATTGTCATTAAAAAAAAAAAAAAAAAAGATCGTTTTGCTAGATAAGACCCTTTTTCCTCGACTGGGAGCCCTTTGAAGCTGCATTTAAACTACATTTTGGAAGTTCAAATTTGGGGGTACCATTGAGGTCCACTATACGGAGAACATTCAATGCTTTCCTCAAAAAACATAATTTCTTTACGACTGAAGAAATAAAGACATGAACATCTTGGACGACAAGGGGGTCAGTAAATTAGCTGTATATCTTTGTTCTGGAAGTGAACTACTCCTTTAAATTCTCTTAAAACGTTTCTAAAATCAAAACTCAACAGACAGATATTATTGAAGCTGTATCCTTTTTATTTAATCTATTATTTTCCCCCAGTATATTCTCACCCTTTGAATCCAATACTGCTATACAACCTACTACCTTAAAACCAGCATATAAATCAACCATGGGGGCGTAAAGAAAACTGAAAACAGGGAGAGCAAATGTCAACTAAATGTCAACTAAAACACTGCACTATACAAATCTTTATCTTATAGCAGAGATATGGGCCAACATGTGTGAGAAGCACAGCAAAAGTCATGTTAGATAATCTAGAGATACAAGGACGCCTTTATAGCTTTAGTCTCAGAATATTAAAACACTGCAAAGCTTGGCTTTTTGGTGGCTGGCTGAAAGAATAAAAAAGATGTCTGATGGAGCGGTTAAAAGAAAAAATCGTAACTCATGATTCATTTTCTGAGAAGAAATAAGAACTTTATCCAACAAATATTTACTTGCTTATTTCTAAAACTCGTTTGATTTGGTTTCAGATCATTAGGCATCACATTATGGTGCCTTGGAAGCAAATCTGACATCAGTATCCTTAGAAGGAGCCTTCATACAAAACGCCACCTGTTACTGATTGAGGCAACAGAACATATGGTTTCTTTTGAACGACCATCAATGAAAAAAGAAATTTGGTTTAGTCTACAAAATGGTGTAGTTCCAATATCAAGGGCCGTCGCTAGGAGGGTGAAAGGTAGTGACGATTATAGGGGCTCACGGGTGAGGGGGGGCCTCCCGGCGATTTCAACTGCCTGGCTGAGGCCAGCCTAAAAAGACGCTCAGGACAGTTGACCAGCCACTTCTGAAAGCGTATCATTTGCGCGTGTTTCTAAGCTTTGTTAATTCAAACATTCAAACAAGTTTAAAGCATTCAAACACACGACGCGGAAAAACTCAACTGACTGTTGAACTCAACTGGTGTTGAACTAAGCACTGTTTCTTAAAGTGACCGTGGCAAATTTACTAGCTGCTGTCGGTGTCCTTAATGTTAATCCAAGAAAATTAGAGAGAAAATCACTCACTGCTTTTGAGTGAATTACTTTGTAGTTTTAACAAGAATTAATCTGCATTTAATTTATACAGTGAAGACTATGCTATTTTACATTTGATTATACAGTTTCTGTACCTGGCTGCAATCCCACAAACTTGAAAAATTTAAACATAAATAGCACAAATAAATAAATAGAACAAACATACAAATTAAAAAAAATTCAAACAGGGACCACAGGCACAACCTCTTCCCAGCATCTACCAGCAGGGGCTTACTGAGCCATGCTAACCAACCAAACCCTGACACAACAAATCATATACATGTGAGATCAAAATTAGAAAACAACCTATAATTTCCTACATTTCAAGGTCACTGCTTAGTCTTGTTTAAAGTTATTCTGACAGGAGTAGAAGGGCAGTTTTTAAGTGTATTTTATAAATTAACTGTATTCTGAAGCACAGTAAACTGGCAGCATTTCTCCAGTTTCTAAGATGGTGGGACGCTCTAAGATGACTGAAACCCTGTGACCCTGTTGTCTAGATGGAGGCCAAAGCGATGACCCTTTCAGCCACTGCAAGAAAAGCTGGTCATTCCAAATCTGTAATTTCTTGAATACTGCAGATTTACAATGACGATAATTAATTCAAGTCCCCTGAAAAGGCTGGTTGTCCGCATAAGACAAATGCACAAGAAGACAGGATAATGCAGAGACTGTCAATGGGGAATCGGTTCAACACTGCAGCTGGATTTGCTTGCCAGTTCAGCACTGAACAGGGTAAGGATCTGTCTAGATGTTTAAGAGAAGTTGGACTGAAAGCACACTCTGCACTGACCAAACCTCTCATCAGCAGAAAGAATCAAAAGGCTAATCTCACCTTTGCTGAAGAGCATGTTGTGTGGAGAGAGGAGAACTAGTCAAAAGTTCACTTTAGTGATGAGAGCAAGTATAATTTATTCGGGTCTGATAGGAAACATTTTGTTTGACATCAAACTGGGGAAAAACTGAAGCTTAAGTGTATAAAGAAGTCTGCCATTTACATGGCAAAATGTTTATCAGAATCTCCTTAAGAAACCATGCAACCATCCCCCAATCAGCCTGCAATTTTTATGCAAGACACTGCCCCCGTCACACTTCAAAATGGATAAACAGTTCCTTGAAGCTAAAAACATTCAAATAATTAAATGGCCAGCCCAGAGTCTAAACTATTTTTCAGGAAAAAAAAAAATCATGTATTTATAGATAGTTCTCTCATTTTGATCTCCACTGTAGAACAAATCTCTCTTTAATCACTACATAACCGAGTCAGTAAACTCAGACCCAGATCTTTAAATAGTTAGCCACACCACCCAGTCATTTAAAGTACTGTCTGCTGGCTAGATTAAACAAGTATTCGTTAAAAATAAACGTAATGCCTCTATAAAATATACATTTACTTCATCTTGTTTTTCAGTAAAGCTTGCTGAGAGCAAGCTGCCATCTTGAACTTTCAAAAGTGCATGGCATTTAAACCAATCTTGGTTAACAAAGCCTGAAACAACCACATGGTTAGCTAACCTTTATGCCCATGTATGTTTATGCTATAGCATTACCCGTCATAATTTCAGTGTGAAACCTACATGTCGCTGGATATGTGCGATTACACACATGATATATGATCAGCGCAAACGTGGGTTGAATGCAGAGCTCTCTCGCCTTCAAACCACAGCCAGAGGATCTTCACATGACTAATGCTGTTTGACATTAATGGAATGTTTAATTAATCAAAGACCGTAGAGCGTGGATAAGTAAAGGTTGCCATTTGTCTAACACGCTGTTGACAGGATATCCCAGTCCCCTATAAACCTCTGGTGACATCTAACCTTTGCTCCCATTAGCAAGGCTTTATTGTTGCATCAACCGTCAGGGCTAAACACAGTCAACACATGTGATACAGACAGAGAGAAGAGAGATGATCATTCTGACACATAGTTTAATGTGTGTTCAAATGTCAGATATTATACACAAGAGGGCCTTAAACTAACAGCCTGCAGGTTTATATTGCTCATAAACAGCACTTTCTATTCACTAAATCTGACAGAAAACAAATTACTTAAGCACTTTATGTTCTAGACTTAAGGTTTTGTTTCACAAAAAAGATTCTTTATTGCAAAATATTGTGGTGATAAATAGTTTATAGTGCATGTTAAATGTTTTTGTGTTTAGTATGCTATGGCGTTCATTTGCACTGCTTCACATTGTGAAGAGACAGGCTGTAAAATATGATGCTGTTGGCAAAAGGACGCGCTGCTCAGTTATTCCAGCCGCTTTATTTTTCCTGCATGTCTTAAATAAAATGTTTTAATATACAAAAATGATAACTGATTGCTATTACCTTTTAGCCAATTGATTACATTTCTGACCATATCATAACCAGATTGTGTTCCTGAGTCGCTGAACTCCAAAAAGGTCTGTCCATCCATTAATAATAAAAACTTAAATAATAATGGCAAACACTGTTCTTAGAATCTTAGTACAGAACAGAGTGTTTTCACGACACGGCATCATTTGGCCATATTGGTGGCACTGAACGTAAACAATGCCACTGAATCGAACAAAACTTGTATATTTTGCTAATTACTGCTGATGAAAATGATCAATTATTGTAATGTTTTGGGCTGTACTAATCGGCTGGACTGGGAAAAGTTATAACAAATCAAAGAGAATAGTGCAAAAAACTGTCTGAGGAACAAGAGGCAATTGTGGTTGGCCGAACTAAACCAGGATTTTCAGGGCAAGAATCCTGACAACAATTATGTTTGTTCTTATAATTTCCAGGTGAAATATTAGGCTAATATCTTAACTGATACTGCTTTAGTTTGTCAAAATATTGCGCACTTTCTTGGTAAGTCCTTCTCTATATGATTAAGCAGCTTCCACAAGTTTTTTTGTGGTTTAGACAGAATAAATTAGCAAAACAACGTATTAAGTAGTACATTAACTGTGCGATCAATGCTATTGTTTACATCCGAGTATCACCAGTATGGCCGCGCATCCGGGTAACTGACGAAATTGTGACATAAGTGCAAACCCTCTATTAGTCATATATGCCTACATGTTGCTTTACACTATTACCAAAGACAAACAAGTCCATTCACTCCCCACCAACAAGATTTTAGTCCCAATCCTTAAGTATTCAAAAACTGTAGGGCTCAACATATTACACTACTAATCAAAAGAAAAGAAAAAAACAAGAATTTATCTTACAAGTTCTTTGTTGCCTTGAATTCCCCATCTTTGTGTCCAAATAATCCATAAATTGAAGTTGTTATAAATCCAATTTGACAGAGATGAAATTACGCTCCAATTTTTGTCCATTTACAGGGGAAATCACATCCAACACAAGCTGGCCTAATGGGCCCACACAGGTGTCCAAAGCCCTGTTTCCTCCTATCAAATAATATTAATTAAAAGCACTTCCTGTTGAAAACAATGATGAACACTATATGAGAATTGCAACTTTAATCTTAATAATTTTGTGTAACTGATGTCTACATATGTACCCCACACACTAAGTATGGCAGTGTCGCAAGGGTTTTAAAAATGCTTTTGTTTGTATTAAAGGAAAAGCTCATTTCCAGGATAAAAAATTCCTGATAATTTACTCCATGTTATCCAAGATGTTATACAAACTGTGGTTAAAATGTTATATTTTTTTCGCTAGATAAGATCCTTATTCTTAGGCTGGGATCATGTAGAGCCCTTTGAAGCTACACTGAAACTAAAAATTTGGACCTTCAGCCAGTTGATCCCCATTGAAGTCCACTAAATGGAGAAAAATCCTGGAATCTTTTCCTCAAAAACCTCAATTTCTTTTGGCTAGATTAAACAAGTATTCTTTAAAAATAAACGTAATGTCTCTATAAAATGTATATTTACTTCATCTTGTTTTTCAGTAAAGCTTGCTGAGAGCAAGCTGCCATCTTGAACTTTCAAAAGTGCATGGCATTTAAACCAATCTTGGTTGCCTGAAACAACCACAACTGAAGAAAGAAAGACATGAACATCTTGGATGACATTGGGGTGAGTAAATTATCAGAAAATGTTTATTCTGGAAGTTAACCAATCCTTTAACTACAGACCTTGTCCCTTGGCAGTGAACAACACCTGTGTACTGAACTCTAGGAAACTGGAGTTTGAGACCCCTTGTTAACAACTTTTCATTTTTAGCCCAACAAATGTGGGAGAGTAACTGGCAGGATATTTCATGAATAGGCCTTTCTTTAAAATATGGCATATATTATTTGAGGTCTAAGAGACAAGGATGTTAAAATTCCTTCTGCGTTCTCACAGAAGCCTTTTCTGCATCTTCAGCTGTTTTTGAATTGATAGACTGAGCCAATCTTTAATAGCCGCACTCTTTCTTCAGTCACATAATAAGTTGAAAGGAAAGGTAGATGCTATATTAGCCCTGAGAGGTCTGTTTGCCACAGTACCGCAGCAAATAGCTAAAATTTCCTGAATCATCATTTACAGCCATTTACCACGCACAAAAGATTACTTTGGAAACGTTCATTTAATTTTATAAACCATAGGAGTGCATTCAGTGTAAACAAAATGAATTCAATAACTCGATTATCAAGTTACATATTAAACAAAAGATGATGTAAAACCTCTGTCAGTTTCCCTATTTTCTTACCTTTAGGGAAGTGTGTGTGTGCATTTAAAACTATAAAATCTCTTGTGTGCCCCCTCCACCCACTACTGTAATTTGAGTGTCTTTCAGTATTATTGCCAAATGGCACTTAATGCTGAATAATGAAGAAAAACACTGACATAATTTACATTTATTTATTTAGATGCATTTTCCAAGAAACAGTTTAAAAATTAGGAGAAGCCAAACAAAATTAGCTGTGAAGTTATGTTAAATGTTTTAATTAAAAGTCTTAGCATTTTTAAAAGCATTTTTATTTATTTAACTTTTTGTCACATTAAATCTGCTATTCTGCAATTCTATTTTAATAAAAATAATTTAAA
This sequence comes from Labeo calbasu, assembly GCA_019740295.1. Lineage (NCBI taxonomy): Eukaryota > Metazoa > Chordata > Actinopteri > Cypriniformes > Cyprinidae > Labeo > Labeo calbasu. Next base: position 601 of record JAHKKF010524203.1, on the reverse strand, counting down.
TTTTTAAAATAAAAGATTTGCCATTTTGACCTTGAATGTGCAAGACTTAGTAATAGCGTTCAGTTATTATTAGTAGTACCAGTAGTATTGTTTTTGTTTTTGTTTTAAAATATAAAATATATTTTTACAAATTGTATTGATTTATTAAATATTAAACAATGTTCTGTACTGGATAACACTGAACTGACGGTTCCCCGGTAGTTTGATTGACAGACAATCTAACAAATCATAATGCTGAATCTGCCATTTTGTCCGACAAACAGCGTCACGACACATTAAAAAGCCACAAAGCGGAATTTGTGAACCTGGACCAAAAATGGGCCAAAATGATCATGTTCCATGAAGACATTGTGTATATTTCCTACCATAAATATATCAAAACTTAATTTTTGATTAGTAATATGCATTGCTAAGAACTTCATTTGGACAACTTTAAGGGTGATTTTATCAATATTTAGATTTTTTTTTTACCCTCAGATTCCAGATTTTTAAATAGTTGTATCTCAGCCAAATATTGTCCTAACAAAACACACATCAATGGAAAGATTATTTATTCAGCTTTCAGATAATGCATAAATCTCCCTAAAAAGGGTCCCAAAAA
>JAHKKF010524202.1:0-25396 GCA_019740295.1 Labeo calbasu | reverse complement strand
TAATAGTTGCATATGAGTCCCTCAGTTGTCCTTAGTGTGAAAAGATGGATCTCAAAATCATACAGTCATTGTTGGAAAGGGTTCAAATACATAAAAATAAATTCAACTATTATTTTCTCTTGTGGTCTATATGTAAACGTCTTATATGTGAAATATCTTAAAAAATAACATGCATTTTGTATGCCCCTTTTTATTTTGGTAAAATAATTAACATTTTGCAGATTTTGCAGGCTGAATGTAAACTTTTGACCTCAAACACACATTCTTTTAAATGACCATACAATGAACTAATTTTATGTTTGTTACATTGTATTGACAAAAAAATACCATTCTGAGTTCCGTACAAGAAAGTAAGGTTTGTACAGGTACAGGTTTGTATTAACATGAGGGTGAGCAGATGATTTTTTAATTTTAAGGTGGACTATGCCTTTAAGAAATCTGTCAGATTGGGGTTGATAAATGCAAACTAGCCTAGTTAACTGTCTGCAAGACTGATTTGACATCTAGGCAACCTAGAGATAAATCAGTTTTAAAAACAAGTCGCTTTGCACATTCCTACACTCCATACAGGATCAGGACAGCCACATGCTCTCAGAAAAACTGAATGACATTAACTGCAGAATGCATCATGTGATTCATCTGTCACTAATTAAATGGGTAAACAGATGGAGTGTTTTCAGGAAACAGACATAAAAAGCTTTTAGAAGAAGCTGGACAATCTGAGCAGCACCGCACTCAGGTATGACAGCACACACACACACACAGCAGACTTGTGAGGATTGACAAATCCCAAAATAAGTTGCAAAAAGCCTCGCTGTCAAACAAAACGGCTTGTACGTTTGAACTCGCATGTTCCGATAGCATTAGCGAAATGAGTTCTCATGCGGTGCTGCCTGGAGTGCAGATCTACACTGACTCTGTATCACTTTTTTTTTTTCCTTCCCTCTCTCCGTCAGTGCATTACATCATCTTTTAATTATTCATTCTAACACACACACATACACACACACCCAATCAGGCTCACTGAAATCTTTCTCAACTCTGGCGTGTCAATAATGAATCTTAACCACTGCTAAAAATAGTCTGATAGACATTGAGAAAAAAGCAAAAAAGCTTCCTCTGCTCATCAAATGAACAAACAGCCGTTTTAAAATCTACACCAAAAGGGTCTAAAATAAGAAATCTGTTCTTTTCCTCAGCACAACGACTCAATAATGACGAGTGAAATGGACACGCACAGTTGACGGTTATACCCTGGTGACTGATACGATGCTGGCAGGCATTACGCCGCTTATTAAAAAGGTGGCACTTCCTGTTTTGCCGGTAGTCACCTGGGGTAGAGGAGCATATGGCGACTCTAGCACATAATCTCTTTTTCTGGGAGGCTTCCACAAGCACCCCCTCCTTCAGTTCACCCCCCTCCCGATGATGTCATCGCAAGCCAGACGCCTCCGCGATCGCCGTTCCGTCTCGTATGCATGAGCGGAGATGTGCTGGCTGATGGGAAAAAGTGCGGCGAGAGGTGCCAAGAGCACCGAACACTTGACTTCAATTTCAGCATCGAGCAAAGCAGTCTAAACTCAAGGTGGCACGGGTGATCCGATATAGCAGCGGGTTGTTAGGCATCGCATCAAAGACTGTTATTTCATCGCGGACGGAGGCCTCAATCGCGAGAATCAGACAGCGTGCCGCGTGTATTCGACAGGGCGCTGTGGTCTGGAATTAAGGCTGTAAACTAGAAGGCGCCAGGTGATGTGAAGCAGACCTCAGATCTCCAGATCTGCTATCTCCTACTGAGACCTGCACGGCCAATATCGCAACAGGCCGGGGCTAAACTAGCCATATCTGCTTCCACGCACCGCTTGTTTCCTTTTCAGCTGTCTGAGGGTGGCTGTTTCTCTTCTGTGATGGATAAGACTGCAGTGTTTCCAGGTGCTGCTGTCTGACTGGAAAATAGATCTGCACTGACCCCTCAAATTCATTTCTGAGTATCATCTGTAATCTTATAAAAAAGTCTGAAGGACTATGCAGCAGAGAGAGCTTTACAGGGTAACCGCAGAGACGGTATAATGGATCACAGGAGCTCGAGTTCACTGTCGCTCGCTTCAGTTCTGCTGGAGACAAAATAGAGGAAAACTTCACAAACAACGGCCATTGTACTGAAAATTATCCATAACTGATTATGATTACTTGAGCTCTCAGATCTGCACAATTACACCGCATAAAGGAGTATGGATTGTCGTGCGAGCTTCCAAAAAAAGCGATGCTTTATGGGTTTCTAGTCACACAAGAATTGACGCACAAACGGTACTTTAAAGAATAGCAATAGGTGCCTCTTTAGAGAAATTCATTGAAATTCATTCTGAAATATTCAACACCTGTGTGAAACGTTACGTTCAATGCAGTGGAAACAGCATACCTACAATTAAGCATTTCTGAAATGGTCCACATAAAATACAGTTAAAAGTATCAGTGGATGGGCTGAATGCTGAAAGGAACTAACTTTAAAGGGACATTTTACCTAAAAGTAATCATTTATTCAACCTTATGTCATTCAAAACCTGTAGAGTTCATTTTTTTTTATCCCCAAGGATAACAAAAGGAGATATTACGCAGAATGGCCCCCCTTTCAGAATCATTAAAAAATGTTAATTATTTTACCAAAATAAGAGGGATCATACAAAATGCATGTTATTTTTTTTATTTAGTACTGACTTGAATGAGATATTTCACATAAAAGAGGTTTACATATAGTCCACAAGAGAAAATCATTTGAACCGATTCAAAAGTTTACATCCCCTTGTGTTGTTACCTGAATGATCCACAGCTGCTTTTTTTTTTTTTAGTGATAGTTGTTCATGAGTCTCTTGTTTGTTCTGAACAGTTAAGCTGCCTGCTGTTCCCACAAATTCTTTGGATTTCCAGCATTTTTGTGTATTTGAACCCCTTCCAACAATGACTATATGATTTTGAGGTCCATCTTTTCACACTGAGGCAAACTGATGGACTCATATGCAACTATTACAGAAGGTTTAAACGCTCACTGACGCTTCAGAAGGAAACAAGATGCATTAGGAAACGGGGGGTGAAAATGTTTTTGAGTTTTTGAGTTTGAGGATCAGGACAAATTTAACTCATATTGTCTTCTGGGAAACATGTAACTACCCTCTGTAGCCTCTGAAGGGCAGTACTACATGAAAAAAATATGATATTTAGGCAAAATAACAAAAATGCACACATCTCCTTTCTGTTCAAAAGTTTTCACGCCCTGGCTCTTAATGCCTCAGTGTCAAAAGATGGATCTTAAAATCATACAGTTGGAAATACACAAAAATGCAGGAAAACCAAAGAATCTGTGGGACCTGAAGGATTTTTCTGAAGAACAGCAGGCAGTTTAACTGTTCAGGACAAACAAGGAATTCATAAACAACTATCACTAAACAAAAAACACAGCTGTGGATCTTTCAGGTAACAACACAGTATTAAGAATCAAAGGGATGTACATTTTTGAACCAGGTCATTTTCATAAATTCAACTACTATTTTCTCTTTCTCAATATGCTAATTGTTCATCGAGACTTCAAAATAAGTTTAAACCCTCACACATTCAAGAAAATACAGTGACAGCTGTAGAATTTCTGTTGTAAAGAACTGGCCAAATATTGAAGATTAAGTGGACATTTAAATGAAATTTTGTTTAGTCAATACTAAACAAGGATTAGATTGTGCAGTAAAGTGTAAAAACAACAGTCAGGCCATTGGCGCGTTCTGCAGTCACTATGTTATAATGCGTAATGTACATTAGCTCTATTGTTTATAGTTACATTACGTTTACATTATGTATTTTAACCAGTTTGTTTAATAAAACCATGCGATTACTCCATCGATCTTCAGAATAATCGACACATTACTCGATTACCAAAATAATAGTTTATTTTCAAAATCCAGGATTGCAGTAGGGCTGCATGATTTTGGCCTAAATCTTTGTGATTATATATCAATATGACAACAACAGCAACTATTTTTATTATTATGTATAGTATTTCAATCTGTTTCTCACATGGAACAGTCCCATGGATTTCCTTTTTGACACTGGGACATTTTGTATGGAAAAGAGCAGTGTGAACATTCTAAGTGAACTATCCCTATCCTTTAAATAGAAAAAGAACTGATTTTGCAATCCAGCTAAATTTAACTTTGCATTTGAAGTTTGAAGACGCTGGATTTATTTGACAGTAAGAAGTGCAATCTTCCCAAAAAAGCCTTTCTATAAACTGCGCCACTGAAATACAACTTCTTCCAAAAACAGAAAGTTTCTGACCACAGTGACCCTGACATCTTCCATTTTGACAACCAAACCGAAGCACTGACAGCTCAGAGAAAGCAACGACTGGCTGCAGGGATTTCTGCTGCACATCCAGACGCGCTCTCACCTCACCTGGGCCCGATCCAGCGCGAATGCCCCCTTCCCCTCCTCAGGCATCAACGACAGACACCTCAATCTCATCCAGCCGAGCCTACGGCAGACATTCTCACAAAATAGCAAGGCAAAAGACAGGCTGATAGAAAGGGAGATGTATGCAGCCCTTCACGAAGAAGACGATGAGTGAGATGGTTCAGACACATACGCAAGCAGTGCATAGAGAGAAATGCAAATGACATCTGCATGCTTTCTCATGTTGGGATAAGATGCAGCATCTGAAACGGCCCTCCTGCTGGCATCTCCCCACGACGCAAAGTGTGACTGAAATATTGATACGAATCTAATGATGAGGTTTCCATCACTGAGATGCCTAACTAGCTCTTCTCAAAAGCAGCTTGAAAACGCTAGAATATTTCTTTTTACAGGCCATTATGCTTTGCTATGAGTATTTCTTCACGGCAGGGTCCTGAAGGGACCAGCCAAAGGCCTTGCCTGCAGTCTTGTCGATGCGTTGGAGCCCCGGGGTTCGACTTCTGGGAGGGCCTCTCGGACGGGCTCATTAATTTCAGGAGCCGCAAAACAGCATTCCAACAGTCAGATGAATGTCCAGGCTGAACTAATTGAGGCAAATCAGAGCCTATCACGATGGACACGGCCTCAGAACGAGGCATGCTGGGAAACAGTACAGGACAACAGCTGGAAGAGATCTCGTCAGGCTCCTGCCGGGCGGAACGTCATGCTTAATGTGTTGCATATGAGGAAAATGAGGGGGGTGTAACCTAAAGTTAGTTTTGTTACTCTAGAATGCCTTCAACGTTCCCATTTTGGCACAAGATACACTTTTGACTGATTAAAGATGATTAATGCTTCAGGACGTGGTTGAATAATAAGCAAAAGCATGGCTGTGTAACCTGAGCATATTTCCTGTCATAAATATATATATACAAAGGTATTTTGATTATGCATTCATAATGCACCTCCCAGATCACCAAAGGGGCTCTTGCTCACATCTTTGTTTATGCATCGGATGACTTTTCTACCCTTCTGTCTTTTTTTCCAGATTCTTTTTGCTCCAGCACTCTTTCTGTCGGAGAGGTGTGTTAAAATTCCCCCCCAAGTCGCCACCTTTCCAGCTGCCTGGCTCTTCCTTCTGTGACACATACAATCACTTTCATTATGCAAATGATCTCGGTGCAGGCTTCTCCAGAGTTGCATGGCGGAGTTGCAAATGGCTGCATACAAAACAGTCTTTATTTGCCCTCTTTCAATTAAGCATTCCAAGATGTATCATTAAAAGCAAACAGGAGGGTAAAACACGTCCTCCCAACAAGAATCTTCCAACTTCTCTCTGCCTTTTGCAGAAATTCATGTTGGTATTTAAAACAAATAAATATTTTCATTTTTTTGCTGTTGTTTTTTTTTTTATTTAAAGGGATAGTTTATCCGAAAATGAAAAATGATTTCTTCTTGCAGACAAATACAATCAGAAATATATTTAAAAAATGTCCGGGCTCTTCCAAGATTTATAATGGCAGTGAATGGCTGTTGAGATTTTGAAGTCCAATAAAGTGCATCCATCCATCATAATAAGTACTCCACACGGCTCTGGTGGGTTAATAAATGCCTTCTGAAATGAACTCATTTGTGTAAGAAAAAAAAAAAAAAACTTTATAAAGCTTAGGTTAACTGTCGTACGCACATTCACAAGAGAGTGGCGTCCCAGCGGATGACGTAGGACACTGGTGTAGCGTAAGCTTCGATGAGAACGGACAAATCCGGGAGCACAGAGGAGAAAGCAAAGCAAAATACCGGTCATGAATTAGAAGTACAAAATGAGGATTTGTAAAGAAAAATGTCTGATTTCAATTTAAGCCAAGAGGAGACTGGTTTTCCTTTGCTTCTTATATAGTTTTGTTTACAGAAGCAAAGGAAAAATCAGAGCTTACGCTGCGCCTACGTCATCCGCCGTGCACGCATTCTCTCGTGAATGCGTGCACGACAGATAGTGGAACTTCAAAAATCTCACTTTAAAATCTCAACAGCCATTCACTGCCATTATAAACCTTGGAAGAGGCAAGACATTTTTTGATATAGCTTTGATTGTATTCGTCTGAAAGAAGAAAGTCATATAAACCTAGGATGGCTTGAGGGTGAGTAAATCATGAGGTAATTTTCATTTTTACAGATAATTTACTCACCCCCTTGTCATCCAAGATGTTCATGTCTTTCTCTCTTGAGTAGTAAAGAAATATTTCAGGATTAATAAATTAATATTTCAAGATAAAGAAAGAAACGTTTTAGGATTTCTCTCCATATAGTGGACTTCTATGGTGCCCCAGAGTTTGAACTTCCAAAATGCAGTTTAAATGCAGCTTCAAAGGGTTCTAAACAATCCCAGATGAGGAAGAAGGGTCTTATCTAGTGAAACAAATGGTTATTTTCTAAAAAAAATTACAATTTATATACTTTTTAACCTCAAATGCTCATCTTGTCTAGCTCTGCGTGAACCCTGTGTATTCCGGTTCAACACAGGGTAGGTCGAAAACAGAGAAAGACAGTCACAAAGTCACAAAGACATTTACAAAAGACTTCTGCATATGTTTTAGACTAAGTTAGCAGACTAATCAGCTAGTGGTATGCTACACTGATACGCAGAACTGTAAACTAACATAAGCACTGATTATGTACATGATTATATGTAACGATTTCAAAAACATAAATGGCGGTAATAACATTTCAGACGTTCTGAAAGATTTCTATTTAGCCGCTGTGTACAATACCCACTAAAAGTACTTTCAGCCAATGGACTCACCCAACTGAGACTCAAAATGAGAGCCAAAGTCTCTCATTTTCTCCCTTTCATCCTCTGACATTGATACTGAAATCCGTCCAACACTATATAACACAAAAGGAGCGTCTGCATGCAATAAACTCAGCAACGGGTTTCTTGATGGAAAGCGACGCTAGTTTACATGCACATGAACACACGCTCACACCTGCACAGATAGCCACATCTATCACGATCACTCAAGGCGACGGCTGGCTCTCGGTTCTCGGCAGGCCACTGCCGTAAAAGAGCGAGTGTCAATAGAAATGTTGGCCTCCAGCCTCGCCGGGCTGTCTAAGCACCTTGTCATAATTGTGTGCAGTGGAGCGGAGCACACATGTCAAACAAGCCATTAAGGGGAAGTCTGGGAAACAATACAAATTAGATGAGAATGAGTTGGACTCCTTTCGGGTATATGTGACCGAAGGCAATGGACGAGCACAAATACGCACAACTTGGCCCAAACAACTGTCCAGTGCAATATCGAGTCTTGCAAAACAGGGTAAAAGGACTGGTCGGCTTCCATGGGTGCAAAGACCTTGTCTGTTTTCGTTAGCAAGTGAGAGAGAGAGAGAAGGGGAAAGATCGTGTTTTGGGGGTTTAAACAGGGAGATTTATGGTTTCCTGCACTCTTCATGCAGACCTACTCCATCATGTCAGCAGCAGTCCAGGCACAAACACTGACTGTGCTGCTCCCGCTGCCTCTGGAACATTTGAATAGAATTACAAAGCAGTTTCGCTGTACAGTTACACTAGACTGGACAGAGAAAGCGGAGTACACAATTTAGAGGACAGTGGCCCTCCTGCTGTGAGGATTTGCTTTTATGATGACAATCAAAAAAATAAAAATGCTGTGCAAAATCTGACTGGCAAGACACATGGTGAGTCTTTTTAAGAAGAAAAATGCAACGCTATTACAGGACACAACATGCAACCCGTACAAATATGCACTATTGAGGGTCAGAAACAAGATGGTTAGCATAGCAACAATTGGCTCGTACTTGCAGATGTTGTAACTGCACACTCTAGAGAATAAAAACATCTATTCATAGTTATTTAGAAATATCTGTGTATTACAGCCGTTTTTTTGTTTGCTTTAAATTGCAAATATTTCCATATAGTACACTACCAGTCAAAAGATTTTTAATGTTTTTTAAAGTCTCTTCTGCTCACCAAGCCTGCATTTATTTGATCCAAAATACAGCAAAAAAGTCAAATTGTGAAATATTTTTACTATTTAAAATAACTGCTTTCTATTTGAATATATTTTAAAATGTAGTTTATTATAAAATCTAGTTAACTATTTTAATGTTTTTTAAAGAATACTGTGATAATTTGTGCTAATCCACACATACACCACATTTTCGGCTGAACAATATGCATTATACTGTTCGCTCATACTCTATAATGGAATAACATCCATAAACCAATGATAAATGGTTTTCAGGATCTATTATATAACTCAAGTCTTGAACAATTACACTAATAGAAAGACAAGCCAAAGTCTGTGTAATAAAAACTGAAGTGTATGCGACATAATTGGTTTCATAATGAGACTAGAGAGTGTTCTAATTTTAACGGGTGCGATTAACAATTAAAAAACCGATAGGGATTGCCCTCGCATTACGGTCCTATCAAGTCATTTCGCGTTTCCTTGTAAGCCTGTCAACAACATCTGAACCCTAGATCTATGTGCCAAACGATCACATTAATCATACAACACAGCATCTCAAGGTATTCCCGCCTCACTAATGCATCTGTGAATGCTTCAGAAATAACCCTCGATGTTTTATCCTCTTCCCGAATGCATTACAGCTATGGGTTGTAATTCTGATAATTAAATCCAAAACTACACCAATTGACGTCTTCCTTATTCTGCCGCCATTTTGGTACGTTACTATTCAAGGGAGCTAGAAAGCGCAGTGACTTGAATACAGCGTTTCTTTGATTGAAATGTTTTACATTTTTGAATTATTAATCATTTTGATATGTTCTGTGGGAAGAGTTGACAATGTCAGGGTGATACAAATGTTCTGAGAATAAAATTCCTATGAATAAATAAATAACATAATACTTAAAAATTAATTCATATATTAAATGATACATAACATTAAAAGAAGTCATTTATGATTTATGAATGGCACTTCTTACTTTTTTTTTTTTTTTTGTACAACCAACAAGCAGAAAAAAAAGTCTAAGAGGACCCTTGCAGACTTCTCTAAGTGTGTGTCACGGTCAGTTAAAATACCAGATAAGTTGAAAGTTTTAGCTTAGCTCAAGCTGTAAAATGTACAGGTGTATGGAAAACTCATTACTACATTTACTTGATAGTAGGAATGCGCAGTATACCGGTACTGGAAAAATATCGGTATATATTTTATATCAAACGGTTCGATACCATCGTTTTGATCAGTTCGGTATTTTATACGCTGCTGTTCCAATGTTCAGTGGCAGTGCTTTCCAAATTGCTGCGAAACCCAAGTATATAAAACTGCAGACCAGAGATCTCCAAAATGGGGCGGGAACTCCAAAAGTGGCAGAACCTCCAAAATGGGGCGGGGTCTCGACGCACAAGACTTTCCCCATTGGCTCTGGCTTCAGCCTATTGTTATTGACTTACATTTCAAAACTAAACTTTATAAAATAAACAGTTTGTAGTTGATTTCAAATCAAATAAACTATGCTATATAAATAAATATGCTCAGTGAGAGCAGAGCCCCAAAGCTTGTGGCCAGTGGTTAAAGACATAAACGGGAATCACCCACGAGCTCTCCCGGAAGCCGTCCCAGTGAAGAGCAGGGGAAAGGTTTTACTCTATCGCTTTGTTTTAAGCAACAGGGGCTTCCCGGTTCTTGAAATTCGCAGGGTAGGGGGGGTAGTGACACTGGATGCAACTAAAAAGGTCCAATTTTCTGGTGAGGTCCAGTTGGGGAGTTACAGAACGCCCAGACGATCTCATATCGCATAATCTTATTAACTGTTTATCTGCCACGCTACTCAGCACCAATCCCACCCTGCAGTCACTGGTTAAGATTAGGGTAAGGTGTGGGGTAGGTTTAGGGGTTAGCATTTGTGTAGCATAATAGGTGATCAACACTGCGATTGACACAACTAATAGAATCTTTAAAATCAGCTGTGGGGCGGAGTTTGCGCTGAAGTAGATTGGGGGGAAAATTGCACATGCGTGTCAGGTGCCTGTCTGAAAAAGGGAGGAAGCCACACCCTATTTTGGAGTGCCCACCCTGTTTTGGAGTTCCCGCCCCCATTTGGAGATCTCCAAGCTGTAGTTACATACCCCTCGCGAAACCGGTAAACGTGACACGATGGATCATCAAACAGAAAAAAAAACTCCATCAACACGCTTGAAACTAGTAAATAAAGACAACAGTAGATGTGAAATATGGCATTATTTTGCATACAAAACAGATGATAAAGGCAAACAAGCTGACCTTACTGCACCTGTATGCACAGGAGGCGACACATCAAATCTTGCCAAGCATTTGTCACTTGCTCATCCTGATCTTTAACGTGAATTTAGAGATCGACAGGTGAGTGCATCATTCATAAATTCAGATTTGATTAACTTTTATTCACAACTGATCACAAAAAAATCTGAAACCAATCAGAGAGAGAGAGATTAACGTGATTTTAGATACTTTGACTGTTAGAATAACACTGTACAGTAAAGCAACCTTTGTCAAAATCCATTAGGTAAGCTGACCTAACAGTATTACAGTATTGTTTAGTATGTTAACATTTCTTACTAAACTGTTTTCATTTCATTTATCTTTTGAGGCTGGTTATTTGTTACCTATAGTATCGATACCGAGGTATCACTTTCTGGTATCGTACCGAAGCCAAAATTATGGTATCGAGCCATCCCTACTTGATGGTTCCACCGTATGAGCTTTTTAGGGTCATTACATCAAAAATGGTTGAAAATACGCATTCTTTACAGCCATACGAAACCAAAAAGTACATCTCTAAGAACGTTCTAAGTGTTTTTCTTTTCTTTATCGCGGACACTCTTACATGCCATTGACCCAAATGTCAATCTGACTTGAACACATAAGACTGCATAAGAGTGTATATTTTCAATCTGAAGCCCAGGTAAAACCAGAGCCGTGACAAAACCTCACTGATGCGAATGTCAATATGAATTGCTTTCCTCACAATTCTCTACTTTCTTACCCTCAATGCGTAAACTTGCCATCTCTCTCCTCAGAAATCAATATCTTCCATTTCTGTGCAGTACGCCGCTGAGTTGTGTCAAGAATATGTTAGACAGATTAATATCAAAACAAGCTTTGCCCACATCTTTCTGATTTCCTCTCTCTGACAAGCTCTTCTGTTTGTTGCTTATGCAAGCAAATGCTGATGCTACAGAACTACAAAGACAGGCATTCTCGAGAATTTCTCGCAGTTGTATTTATGTTCAGACAGTACAGAGGGCAACAAAACTTCCAGGCGTAATGTCAAACTCGAAAACTTCGCTGAGCGTTCGAGTTAGGTATAACAGTTAATCCCCAGTTGAATTTATGCCACGTATTTGATATCTTGATACGCGCCGTTCTCCGCAAAAACTAAAAAAAAAAGATGAACATGATTTTTCGGGCTCTTTTGTGTGAAATCCATGACATGAAAAGATTTAATTAAGATAAGAGACTGGTAATAATTAATTCCGCTTCCTTCTGTCAAGAACACAGCAATGGCTGAATAAATTACACAATTCCTGCCTTTTATTTATTATCGTTTCCCCTTTCCAAAGTGGCCGTTTGAGCTTCTCAAAGCTGGAGAAAGTTTGGCAGGGTCTCTGAAAGTAAGTCCACAGCTCGAGCCCACATAAACATCTCACCACCTACTCGATTCAATCTGCTATTATGTTTTTTTTGCAGGTACAGCTCGGCCCCGAGGGGGAAAACTCGCTGTGACAAACGGCGAACGGAAGGCTGCATTCAGATGGAGCGTATTCATTACCACACGTCGAGATGTGTAGGAGACAGCGAGGAGGGTTTGAGTTACCATGTCCGCATCTTAGCATCTCATTTCCAACATGACCCAAATTAAAGCGGGAATGCTAGGTGACCTATTGCTACAGGCGACATCTTCTCGTTTGTAACCGGTCAGAAACATCTGATCTGACGGTTATAAACTACCCAACACAATTCCGTCATTGTTTCTTTGACTTCTACCAAAAATAACACCAATGGCGGGCCAAACCGAGGGCATTCCAAGTACAGAATCCCCTCAAGTTTATCGCTTGGCGCGCGCAGCGTCGTAAGTGGGCTGCATACAAACAAACGAACATTTGTTTTAGCGAAAGCAAGATGTTTTCCTCAAGCCAACTTTCTAAGATAATTAACGGGACAAAGCTGTGCCAAATCTTACACGAATGACCTTTGTGTGGGCAACACGGCCCTGGGTTTGAGAATCCGCCAGCGTTTGGTTCGCCGACTTGAGCGGATAAAACTCTGAAGGACATCCGCTTAAAGACACGGAACAAGCGGCCTACAAAACGACGCTAATTAAAGGTTGCTTTGTTGCTTTGTCAGGTTTCAGCTAGTGATTAAACATTGAGTTGGAATGGGCAGATGCACATACAAAGTGGGGGAAACTTCAATACAGATTGGTTTCTGTCATTTGAAGGGGAAACACTTCAATTGTGCTTGTAATAGCGGGATACTTGGATGTCTGTGATACGATTCCGTTTAATTAAATATCTGTGGATAATTTGGTCTGGGAATGTCATTACGTCCTTGGAACGGGGGACATGTTTTCCCTCTCATGCTCATTTTCCTAATGCACAGGCTTTTATATAAGTACATCTTGGTCTTGTAACGAATTAATATGGCAATGACGGATCGGGGATGGAAGTGTAATTGGACAAGCGATCTCCCTTGACGCTTAATGGCCTCTGAAGGCGGCGGTCGCGGGGCAGGGGATGAGATAGCCGGGAGGAGAGCCCTTTTCTGCGGGCTTGTGTAGGTCTGGCACATAAAGAACCGTCCGTCTGAGAAGTAGCAGAACAATCGGAAATGTAATTAGGAGCTGGCTGTGGCTTTTAAACGCTCGACTAGAGTGGAAACAAACAGGCGGGGAGGAAGAAACATCCATGTATCGAAAATGCGCGGTGTGATCAATAGCCCACGGTTCGGAAAGCATCAAAGAGGGAATGGAGTTTTGCGACTTCACTCGACGCCTCGCAATTTCTCTCAGAACTGCAGGTTTTCAAAGCAATCTCTAATGTCATTAAACTTCTATTAAAAAGCAGTTAGATGCACATACTGCCTTTGTTTCTCTACGAGTCAGATGTATACATTTTAAGTTAAATTTTACGAGTTTCTGATCTCTTGGTAAGGAGTAAGGTTAATCAAAACATCAATCAGACATAATTACCCGCCAGTGCCGCATGGACAGCGTTTCGAGAAGATAATAACTATTGTCTTGTAGCTGCAGGGGGATAAAATTAATCTCAAAGCCAGATTTTTAACACAAGCCTTTTCTCAAAGCCTGAGACAGAACATCCTATGAAGCAGGTGATTGGGCAATTATTGTGCAAATCGAGCCTAGACCCAGCAGAGCCGTTTCTTCAAATGCAGTTGTAATCTCAACAAAATTACTGATGAAAATGTTTAACAAAGTTTTTTTGTCAACAAATACAAAGTCGAATTGTGACGATAATTAAATGTGTTTAATTAAAACGTACTGTTGATAAAAACGTGATAAGAAAAAAGTTAAGTGTACTAACAATGTTTTTGGGAAAAAAATCTAGTAAGAACATGATTGTTTCATTATCAACAATGTCCAGAATTGGTCAAATGAAATGCTTGCTTTTCTAGCAGATTATTAACACAGTCAAACACATCATATATATATATATATATATATATATATTTTTTTTTTTTTTTTTTTTTTTTTAATGCAGAACTTAAAATTCTGTGTTCTCTGTAACAAACTGAATATATATATAGGAATATTTGGCTTAATTAAAAAATAAATAAATAAATAAAATATCAATATTAGATAAACTGAAACTTAAAAAAAGCAAGTTGCCTTGTCAACGAAGTGAAATTAAGTTTCTTAAGATGAAGTACTAAAATTACACATAGAAAAAATAAATAAATAAATGCATAACAAAAAGCCCAAATTACTAAAACAAAAATAAACACTGAAAATATAAATATAAAAGCTCAACTAGTAAAAATTCTAAACTGACAATGATGATCTATAAAATTAAATCTAAAATTAAATGCCATAATCAGTCTAAAATGGTCAATAAAAATTACTAAATATTGACTAAATATAAAGAAATTTTACCATTAAGCCCAAATTACTAAAACTAAAACAAAGACTGGAAATATAAATATTAAAGCTCATTCAAAGTACTAGTAAAAACTAGTAATTAATACTAAAATAACACTGATGATCTATAAAATTAAATCTAAAATTGTCATATTCTGCCTAAATTATCAATAAAAATGAATAAATGTAAAGAATATTTTCACTAATAAGCCCAAATTTTTAAAACTAAAATAAAGACTGAAAACATAAATAAAAGCTCATTCAAAATACTAAAAACTAGAAAATAATACTAAAATGACACATTATACAATTAAATGTCATAATCAGCCTAAATGATCGATACAAATGGACTAAATATTGATTAAATGTAAAGAATATTTTTACTAATAAGCCCAAATTACTAAAACTAAAATAAAGTCTGAAAATATAAAAGCTCATTCAAAATACTAAACAACTAGTAAATTACACTAAAAATGACACTGATGATTTATAAAATTAAATGTCATAATCAGCCTAAATGATCAATAAAAATGACTAAATATTGACTAAATGTAAAAAATATTTTCACCAAAAGCCCAAATTACTAAAACTAAAATAAAGACTGAAAATATAAAGAAAAGCTCATTCAATATACTAAAAACTAGTAAATAATACTGAAATGATATTGATCTATAAAATGAAATGTCATAATCAGCCTAAATGATCATATATATAATGATAAATATAAAAGCTCATTCAAAACACTAAAACACTTTATTTTAAGGTGTCCTTGTTACACCTGACATATACTTACTATTATAATAACAATTAATTATGCATAATTAACAATGTTAATTATGTAGTTAATTAACATTTCTCAGTACTTAAATGTATAATTACACTGTAAGAAGGACATCTTAAAATAAACCCTGTTAAATAATACTAAAATAACTCATATAATTACAAAATGAAATGTCATAATCAGTCCGAAATAGTCAGTAAAATATGACTTAATATTGAGTAAATTTAAGAATATTTTCACCAATATAGAAAAACCATGACTAAATCATAAAAATGTGTACAAATGAACCCAGCATTGCTCTCAGAGCATGATTACGGTTTGTTCGCTGCTCCTTTGGTCATTCGGGTCTGGTCGGTGCTAACAACCACGCTGAAAACTTTCAAAATGTTTGCACGTGTGCACTGGAGTTAATTATACCACATGTAATTTCGGCGCATTAATACCGACTACACCCACACACGAGCAGCTATTTTGTTCAAGTATTTACGACGGTGTCCATAATGAAGCTCCCTCCAGCTCATAAAGAGAAGCATCTCCACTGCCAGCAGCTCAGGAGTAACCTCCAAAGCCCATTTCATGTTGTCGCATATAAATATTCATTAACAGAGTGGGGAAACCAGCTGTTTCTCCCAATTAATCTGTGCAGAGATATGCCATTTGCCAATAAATTGTTGTTGTATAATTAATGACTCTCAGTGCATGGCGACAACGAGAGAAACAATACCTCATTTAATACTGAGATTTATATTCATAAACTTGGCGAAAGCAATCAGCTAATCAGCTTGAGTAATAAACGAAGCTGCGTCCCAGGGGGATGTGGGAAAACTTAAGCCGCGTGCCCGAGAAGTCAGCCACCCTGCATCCCGCCAGTCGAGATAAATCAAGATGTCAGGAGATTTCTACATCAAAGCAGATGTCCCTCCCTGCTTCTCGCTGACCATGTTAACAGGCTACGCACAAGCCGGCGGTGGGAAGCGACGCGGCGAGGACGCCCACTTCAAACAGCAAACGGGCAGAGCTGAGATCATTATCTGGGCAGGTTGAAAACACTCTGGTCAGGGGAATTCTTATGGGACTTACCATCAGGAGGAGGAGCCGGTGTGAAGTGAACAGGTTTATCTGCGGAGGAAGAAGAGAGAGAGAGAGAGGCACATTAGTTAAAAGGAAGACATCCGGACGGTCCCAGGCGGTCAGCAGTCGTTTCGAATGAGTGGGTGGACAGCGGACTACATGACTCTTTCACAGAGGTTAAATCTCAAAAAGAATAGATTAACAGAGATCAGTTGGAATATGAGATTAAAAGAATATTCCGGGTTAAATACAACTTGAGCTCTATCGACAGCATCCGTGGCGTGACATGCTGTCAAATTTGTTTGCAGTAATGCACTTACAGCACTGAAATAAATGTTAAAAACATTATACTTCAATATTACACAAAAGCTTCGGGTCAGTACGTTTTTTGTTTTTTAAAGAAATTCACACTTTTATTCAGCAAAGGCACATTAAAATGATCAAAAGTGACAGTAAACACATTTAGAATGTGTATAAAACAATCTTACTGTCCCCAAACTTAAAATAAGTAAGATAGAATTACTTCCACAGATTTTACATCAAGAAGTGACCCATAAAAAATGTTTATTATACAAGACTAAACCAAATGTTCTTGGTCAGACATTGAAATGTCAGACAGATGTTCAACAGATGAGTTTACACCGAAATTTTAAACAAACAAGTTGTTTGCTAAAAAAAGACTTGACTCTCTTGTGATTAAGATCTTAGCTTAATTCTCTCCTTGATTTTGACAAACTAATTTTAATAAAAATATCAACTATTTTCTGATTTTTTTTAAATAGCACAACTTGTTTTCTGTTGCTTTTTCTTGGTTCTTTTTCTGTTCTCATATTGCTGCAGCATGGATGAGAAAGTCTGAGTTTATTTCAGCAAGTCATTGAAGCTAAAGGTTTTTATGTCTGTTACTGTCTAACTGTATGACATTCGTAAAGAAAGCTACAACTTTATTGCTTTTAAACGCTATAGAGACTCTAAACATGTGTTTTCATTTTCATTACGAGCCAATTCAAGGGAATGGAACATCTGCATGGCAATTGAATAATGTTTGAGAAATCAGCATCGAAAAAACAGCTTGTGTTGTGTGTTGAGGTCACAAGAAAACAAGACAGAAAAACAGTAATTCATGTCCCTTATGTACATACAGTGTACATAAGCAACAAACGTCCACAATTATAAAAGAAGATATTCAGAAGATGTCAATGTACAGTTGAGGTCAAAAGTTAACATCCGCCTTTCAGAATCATTAAAAGTGTGAATTATTTTACCAAAATAAGAGGGATCATAAAAAATGCATGTTATTGTTTATTTAGTACTGACCAGAATAAGATATTTTACATAAAAGATGTTTACATATAGTCCACAAGAGAAAATTTGTAAAAATGTCCTGGTTCAAAAGTTTACATCCCCTTGTTTCTAATACTGTGTTGTTACCTGAATGATCCACAGCTGTGTTTTTTTGTTTAGTGATAGCTGTTCACGAGCCCCTTGTTTGTCCTGAACAGTTTATCTGCCTGCTGTTCTTCAGAAAAATCATTCAGTTCCCACAAATTCTTTCCAACAATGACTGTATGATTTTAAAATCCATCTTTTCACACTGAGGACAACTGAGGGACTCATATGCAACTATTACAGAAGACTCAAACGCACACTAATGCTCCAGAAGGTAAACCCATGCATTAAGAGCTGGAGGGTGAAAACTTTTGAACAGAATGGAGTGGGTACATTTTTGCTATTTTGCCTAAATATCTTTTTTTTTTTCATTTAGTACTGCCCTTCAGAAGCTACAGAATATACTTACATGTTTTCCAGAAGACAAAATAAGTTAAATTTACCCAGATCTTTAAATTCTAAAAGTTTTTACCCCCCTTAATGCATTGTGTTTACTTCTGAACCATCAGTAAGCATTTGAAACTTCTGTAATAGCTGCGTATGAGTCCCTCAGTTGTCCTCAGCGTGAAAAGATGGATCTCAAAATCACACAGTCATTGTTGGAAAGGGTTCAAACACACAAAAATGCTGGGAAACCAAAGAATTTGTGGGACTTAAAGGATTTTTCTGAAGAACAGTGGCCAGCGACTAATAAACAAACACAGCTATGGATCATTCAGGTAAAAACACAGTATTAAAAACAACTTTTGAACCGGGTCATTTTTATAAACTCAGCTATTTTCTCTTGTGGATTATATGTAAACATTTTTCATGTGAAATATCTTATTCAGGTCAGTACTAAATAAACAATAACATGCATTCTGTACAATCCCTCTTATTTTGGTAAAATAACATTTTTAATGATTCTGAAAGGGGGATGTAAACTTTTGACCTTGACAAAAAAGACTTTTCTAAATATTTTCTTTTGTGTTCCACAGAAGAAGAAAATCAGACAAGTTTGTAACGACACAAGGTTGAGTAAATGACGACAGAATTTACATGTTTGGGTGAACTGTCACTTTAAGCTCTTACACTAATAAATGTTAAAATATTCAGACTACAAATCCAGCCAAAAGTGTTGGGCTGAAACTCATTAAAATCAGTGCCTGACTGAAAGCGAGAACTGCCACAGAAGTTGGAAGCGACCCCACTCAGTCTAACTTTCCCTCCAAACCGAAGTGATTTTGAAAACACTGAACTCGCGTACCTTATTACTCTTGACAGAACCGGCGTTTCAACAACACGCGCATGGAGCCATCTAGCTAAAGTGCCGCTACAACACCCTGCTTCTGCAGGCGGGAATAACCAGCGCTACAACACTATCACATCAATTGCCCAGCCAGCCGGTTGCACTTACATACACACACATATACACTCCCACACATAGGGCCAGAGCTGGAATCTCTGCTCCTCTCTTCACCAGCACCCCCAACTGCCAGGATAGAGTTTAATTTTAGGCTCACTTCAAATTGCTTGTCAACAACTGAGCGCAAGGAAGATTGGAGAGCCAGCGCTGGAGAGAGGGAGAGAGAGAGAGAGACAGAAAAACTGAGGTGTGAGGGAACGAGGAAGCGAGAGAGAGAGAGAGGGGAAACGGCTTGCTGTGCTTCTCTCCTTGAATAATGAAGTGTCTGTTGAACTGGTCCGAGAGTCAATCATGACAGTTACAGCGTTTCATCCTCCGGGAAACATCGCCATAGCTGAGGGTGAATAACACACACACAGATGTGTATCATAGAGATAAAACATATACTGCTCACACACTGTAATGCATAACTCTGTGACGCCCCCAAGCACAGCTCGACTTTCTTATATGTCCAGTGGCAGTAGAGGACAAAACAACTGTCTGCGCAGGTCTCACGGGAACGTTTATTTCACATGTAAATGATACGTGGCTGAGAAACTCAACACAAGGTTCACCTCAAGCACATTCGCCTTACTTAAAGAGATAGTTCATTCAAAATGAAAATTGTGTCATCTGTATTCATCAGTATTTTGCCGTAAACCTGTAAGACATGCTTTCGTGTGTGGATCACAGAATAAGATATTTATGACTCAGTGTCTCGGTTCATACAATGAAAATCAAAGGCGTTCAATGCTGTTTGGACTCCACTGACTTTGAAAATTTCTTTCTTTTGGTTGAACTTTTCCTTTCAGGGAATCAACAGGGATCTGGTGATACAATATTATATTGATATTGCAATAAAATTGCAGTTCTCTATGTAAAGTTATTCAAAGCTGTTGTCAATTTTACAGTTTAATGGTTGTTATACAAACATTTGGCCTTTAAGTATTTGTAATAATGTAGTTCATGATACTATACCACTAGTCACATATTTTTCAAGAAAATCCAAGCCGAAACAGCCGAAATGAACACTCTATGATTTCAATTCAGTCAAAATTTAAACATTTTAAATGTTATATATTGCTAAAAAAATAGGAAGGGAAGGAGAAAAGTATTACTAATATTCTCACACCAAGAATTCACAACATTTTTTTTTTGAAAAGGGAGATTAACCACAATTCAAAGCAAATCTGAGTAGACTAAATGTACTGAAGCATTAGGTCAATAGAGACTATTATTTCTATTCAACCAAAATTCAAACTGAGAACGAGCCAAGAATATAATTGAACAAAGTACTGAAGCAATTAAAAATACATGATAAAGAAGCAAGCCAGTTGAAGACTGCAGAATAACTAAATGTAAATCACGACATTATAGAAGTGAATTCAGATCTCGCATGTCACCATATAATGTAAATTTAAATGAATATTGCCATTTCAAACATGCAATAAATAATTTATTTGATAAATAACCATGTAGAAAGCATACACTCAGCAATAGACCTCAACATGAACTGTCAGGCAGGCTATCATATCTGTGCATCTACGTATGCCAGCCATATGTTTTCTTTCAGTGTCTGTCTTACTCTTTTCCTTTCTGTTTTATTATCTAGTTTGCTGATGTGTATGTATACGCTGATGGATTTGGTTGTGGAGCTGAGCAGCTCGAGTCCTGTGTGGCCTCTCCTCTCTGTGCCTGCTAAATGAAAATGGAAATGACTAACCTTTGGTCTGTATCCCACTCCAACAAGCTTTCAAACGCTACGATGCACCTCTCCATGTTAATGGTACTCCTTTCACTCCGTCCTGTTTTTTTTTTTACTCTTCTTTGAGGAGCAAGGATGGAGTGCTCTAACTGAGTTTATGTTTAAATCTAATGGAATCTGTCTGGATTAAATCGATTTTGCGACATGGTCGGCTTATAAATGAACCACACGCTCAGACTCCTTTATTGAGGGATGGAGAGGGCACAATTTTAGAATTTCATGAAGGGCCCTTTTTGGTCTTTTAATATAGATCTAATGTAGAGGCACCGTGGATCTCTTTAACTGAGGGCACAGGCAGGATTATGAGAAATGAGGTAGGTAATGGTTTACAGAGGGCGCATAACGCTGAATGCTCTCCTTTTTGCTCCCTCTTACTGTTTTCTCCTTTCCAGTGCCTTTCTTTCAAAAATACTAAACATATTTCTATCTACAAAGATGTAAATTAATGTCTCTATACTTAATGAAGTCACACATATTCTTCTATGTAACTATTTAAAGGGACAGTGATTTACTCACCCTCAAGCCATCCTAGGTGTATACGACTTTCTTCTTTCAGACAAATGCAATCAGAGTTTTATCAAAAAATGTCCTGGCTCTTCCAAGCTTTATAATGGCAGTGAATGGGCGTTGAGATTTTGAAGTCCAATAAAGTGCATCAATCCATCATAAAAAGTACTCCATACAGCTTTGGGAGGTTAATAAAGGCCTTCGGAAGTAAATCGATGCATTTGTGTACGAAAAATATCCATATTTAAAAACGTAAACCATAATCTACGTACGTTCATGGGAGACTAGTGTTCCAGCGGACATAGGATGTACGTGTAAGTTACGCATAAGAGTAAGTGATGGAGAGAGCAAATCAAAACACTGGTCACGTATTAGAAGTACAAAATAAGGATTTGTTAAGAAATATGTTAGAGGATTTCAATATAAGCCTAGAGGTGACTGGTTTTTCTTTTTGAACAAATCTTTCACAGCAAATCTCTCATGAACACGCGTACAACAGTTAGCAGAAGCTAGAGATTCCGGTTTATAAAATTTTAAATACGGATATTTTTCTTACACAAATGCATTAATCATCTTTATTAATCTCAACGCCCATTCACTGCCATTATAAAGCTTGGAAAAGCCAGGACATTTTTTAATATAACTCCAATTGTATTTGTATAAAAGAAGAACATCATATACACCAAGGATGGCTTTAGGGTGAGTAAACCATAGAGTCATTTTAATTTTGGGGTGAATTATTCCTATAAAAGTGTTTTAATATCTACTCAGATGTCTACAGCCATATCTACATCTACAGCCTCTGAACTCAAGTGTAAATAGGCCGTATACATCATAATTGTGTGTATGTGACACCCTCTGCACAAGCTTCCTGTTAAAAAGTCATCTGAATTTCAATATCATTAAGAATTTAATGAGACATCAGCACTGACTCATAGCGAGACCATTTTCTAATCAATTAAACTTCGTTCTGTAGCAGAGCGTGCTAACAAAATCTTACGAAAGCTCAGATATCATACTGTAGTCTTACATATCTGAAAATTCACAGAATAAGAAAACCTGGGATGCAACAGTGCAAAAAGGCAGATAAAACAGGACAGAGATAGTAACACATCTAAAAACAGGAAAAGAGCAGCGTTACCTGCTGCTCCATGTCATCAAAGCGCATTGTGACACGCTCTGGAGCTCACGTTTCGTCTCCAATCTTTTCTTTGCAAGCACAGCGCCAAAACTATCTGGCAATACACACCGGCTGGCGGGGCACCCTAAGATACCAAAGCGTTTGCAGATTCACTCAAGCAGATACAGTAAGCACTGACGCTAATGCCAAGCTTTCACATCCAAAGGCATTTAATCTGCCCCCTTTATCCCACTGTGCAGTCTAAATACCACTGCTTCAGGGATGACAGAATGCCACCGAGCAGTGTTTTTAGACACAAGCGCTCAAGCACTTTATAGGATGAGGACAGTTTATCTGTGTCATCCTTAATCATTTCACTGTCAGGCGGGGGATCGAAGCCAACGCATTAGGGATTAGTTTTTGATTGCCATCGATCCTTATTGAACCATCCATCCGTCAAAGTGTCTCCCCTCTGCCTCCCTGAGCATCACTAAAAGAAAACTCTACAGAGCACACAAGGGAAAGGACCACTAATCTGTAACTTATCAAGCCACGAAAACTCTACGGGGTCATGCACAAACACAAACACACAAACACATATATATATACATACGCTGCAAGTCATGTTTCACTAACTGTGACCTACAGTTATTGAGGAAGAGGAGGACAGCGAAGCCAAGCGTGGAAGTGGCCAGCAGTATGAGACAGATGTTGCAAGGTATCATGAAGTACCGCACGACCAGCGACACTTTGTGCTGGTACATGCGGTCCCGCTCCGGGGGCGGCGTGGGGTACTGACAACTGGTCATACTCCACTCCGCGCCGTCCCTAAAGTACGCCAAGTTGGCAAGCGTTCCAAACAGACTCAGAGAAGAAGGATATACAAAAGAATTCCAAAAATGGCTTCAGCTTAAACTCCAGTGGCACTTCTTATCGCAGTTCCTTCCGGAAAAACGTAGACAGATACTTTCGCAAGTCTCCAAGCAACGCATTTTGTTCCCAAATTACAGCCGTTCGGAAAAGGTACAGGTCCTACAGTCTTCCACCCTACGGCAATCGCTCCATTTCTCTCCCAAGCACAGGGGTGGTTTGTCATGAAAGGTTAGAGCGCAAATTCTTTCCAGTCTATCTGACAAAAACTCCACTGGACCCCTGGCCTAGATTGGCAACCCAGACAAGTGAGTGCAAACAATCCCCACTGCACTTTGTACTTTAAATCCGCAAGCGCAGAACTCCACGGCTTGGTGAATTAGTAATGAATTGGCTCTTGATTTGTCTTAAGGGGTGCTTGTAATTTTTTATGGCACAGTGAATTCCCTTCTTTCAGGATGTGCTGCCACCTGTCTGTGCCCGACAGCGGCATGAAGACGCCAGGCTGCTCTCGCTGTGGCATGTGTCAGGATGCACTGCGGGTGTGGCTAGGCATCATGCTAGCCGTCTGTCCTGGGAAACGCTCAGTTGCCCACAAGCTGGAATTGGAGTCATTAGTACACAAACTTCTGGAGATTGACCCCTTCCCAGGTCCTCCGGAGAACTGCAACACTAGGCTCGTCTTCGGTCGTAAAAGTTGAAACTTTTCTCCCCCCGCCCCAGGCTGAAGCTCCTGAATGAATGAATAATTAGCCCACAGAGAGTCAGCAGCTGTCTTTGGCAAGCTCGACCATATGCCCCGGAGAGCAGCAGGGTCTTTTTCCTCAACCCCCCCTCTTATCCTTCAACACCGGTCCTCTGTGGTGACCTCCTCTCTTTTTCGGATGAAGCGTACAGTCAAAAGTTGTGCTGTCTGGCGAGTACGCTTCCCCCAGATGCTCCTGTCAGCGTAGAGGCGCACTCCTTGATCCGGGCAGCCGGAAACAAGATACGAGGAACAGCTGAGATTGCCACGGTACGAGCAACTGTGCTGTTAGTCCTCAGTCCTTTTTAACGGATAACTCCTGAGACAAGACAAGCTCAGCCAAGTTGTTTGTCGCTCTGGAAAAAGTGGCTCTTCCGTTCTCATTTCTTTTTTCTGGAGTCAGAAGCTCTTTCTCTCTCCATTTAGATCTCTCAAGCATCCATACCTCTTCTGGTGTACCTCCTCGTGTCCTGGGCTTTAACTCGCTCCAGCTGTGCCTCAGAGGAAGTGTTCACCGCCAGCCAAAACACATACTCTGATCGCCGCTATTCATGTCAGAAAATCCCCCAGGCAGCAGGTACTCTGTCAGCGCAAGCTTGCGTTCAGCCAGCGCTTCTCAGCCAAAGAGCCAGGGAGCGGCACGCGCAAATGAGTGGAGCCCAAAAGGCAAAAAGCAGGAAAAAAGAAAACAAACTAGCCAATGACACTTAGTCCACCTCTCCGTTACGCTGAACAATGCACGGAGCGTGTTTTCTGCATCCTTACGGCACGGACGCTCATGACTCCCTCTCTCTCTGCCTCGAATGAAGGAGAAGACAGTGAGAGGGGGAGTGGATGAGGGGCTGTCTCTAACAAAGGGTTGGGAGGGGTGAGAAGGGGGAGGCAGTGAGGAGGGGAGGGGGAAACCAAGAATAAAAGCTTTTGGGAATACTTGGGAGTGTTTTAAAGGGGGGGAGCTAGAACGACAGCGAACACACAAAAGGGCAATTGGACCAAAAACATGTCAAGCCTTTTGAGTTGATAGTGATTTAAAGGAGAGGGTTGCCAACAATTGTGCTAAATTGTAATTGCAAACTTTGTGGTTTAAAAGGAAAAGGGAAAATGTAAAACTGAACCTGACAGATTTATTATCGGGTTTGGGGAATTTGTATGAGCTGTTAAAGAAAAATACACCATTTGTGAAGAATGTCATGTTTTACATTTGGAAAAAAAA
>JAHKKF010524200.1:0-12176 GCA_019740295.1 Labeo calbasu | reverse complement strand
TTTTTTTTTTTTGCATTTAGTACTGCCCTTCAGAAGCTACAGAAGATACTTACATGTTTCCCAGAGGATAAAAAAAGTTACATTTACCCTGAACTTCAAATTCAAGTTCAAGGTTTTCACCCCTCTGCTCTTAATGTATCATGTTTCCTTCTGGAGCATCAGTGATCTTGTCTACTATATGTAAACATCTTATATGTGAAATATCTTATTTAGGTCAGTACTAAATAAAAAATAACATGCATTTTGTATGATGTCTTATTTTTGTAAAATAATTAACATTTTCAGATTCTGCAAGGTGTTTGTAAACTGTTGACCTCAACTGTACATCTTTTTTATAAGTGGAAAATTTGTGTTTACTAGAGGAGCAAAGCAAGTGTTGTTGCTCTAATCTCATGTGGTGATATTCAGACCAACAGCATGATTACGATCAGTTCAATAAACAAGAAGTTAATACTGGTACACAATGTTCTCAGTTACTTTGGCTTTTTTGCTCAGCTAACAAAAATAGTTCCAAACAAAGCCACAGCAGAATCATCTGTCACACGCGTCTTTATAAAAGTACATTACAGTACAGTACACTGTGTACTTACAGTATAATTTGTATATGTGATACGTGACACTTTATGTGTGCCTGTGTTTCAATGTGTGTCTAAATGTGTGTCTATGATTGTAATGTGTTCTTTCTTTATCTGTTAAAATTTACCCTATTTTTCAATCTTTTTACAGCAGTGATTTAATTATCTTTTATTCTGGCAACTGGGTTTCGCTGAATCAGAGATCAGTTTGAGATCAGACCCCTAGCCATTCATAATTCAAGATCATTCGTACAGATTGTGCTGATTATTTATTTACTTACGTTTATATTCTGCTTCTGGGGACATGAACTGTCTCTTGTTTTGAAACATGGACTTTGCTTATACTGAAGATACATTCATAGATGTTCACTTTCAGTTCAAAGATTTTATTAAAGGTTCTCCAGTTTCATTTCTTTGTTTCTTTTGTATGTCAGGCTGATGTGTTCATCAGAATCCTGAATTGTTATTTCTTTTAGCTCTGTATATTCATCCAACACCATGACTTAAGTTACATGCCCCAGTTATCTGAAGCTTAGTAAATTTCAGGTCCTTGTTCTATGGGGATAATTATCCTGACCTTGTCCTGCTTCTTATTATTTTAGATCTGGGTCCAGATTTTGCCCTTCTGGGCTTCTATCAGATCTATTTGGCAATGTTGAGGAGAGCCAAGTATGTGACATGAGGAACGTTGCTGTACCTGTACTAAGGTGTTTCTCTGTCACCCAGATATGTAATTATTAAGTGCCAAAGTCACATACGCTGTTGTAGATGTGAAGGAATTCAAGTGTAACAGTTTTCCATGTACAGTGCTGAAAGTCAGAGAATTAGAGTAGTTGGTGAAGTGATCTGGCTTAAGAAAAAGATGGACTAAACAAAGTTGGAATAGGGATGGAATTGAGAAATTACTCATGCCAGAATCAGGTCACTTATGTGTCAGAGCACACCCACTACCAGGCCTCATCTCTGACACATTATTCTGACAAGTATTTTACATTTTTTATGCATAACAACATTTTTAGTTCTTCCATAAATTAAGATTTATTAACAGCTTGTAAAGAAACAAAAATGTCTTAGAACCGTTCTCTGTTAATTAAACCTAATAGTGTAATTTGAGGTTACCCACTGACTCTTTAAATTACCAGATATTCTTGAGTTCACCACTGACATGTGGAGGTTGATAAGGGCAGGTGGTAGTAATCATATTCATTTTTGTTTTTTTTGATCTGTGATCAGTTAAGGAAAAATGAAAAATCCACTTTTTAGTCAAGTAATCCAAATTAATAGAGTAATGAAAGTTTTCTGAAAAGACAGATTACATTATATAATAAATTAATTGAGTTAATTGAGACTTTTTTCACATATAAAAATTGATGAGTGCACATACATAGATACATAGAGCACACCAAATATATTAAACAGAAGCTCAATGTAAGAAATGGATTGCTGAGGTGTTTATAGGAGTGCACCAAATTGTAAAAATCTATCTACTACTAAAACTAACTAAATATACAGACACTGTCATCTAATAAGATAATAAAAAAAAAAAAAAAAACATTAACCCCTTCTTCAGACACATCTGTAATTGTGATTCTGATTTATATGTTTCAGAATTGAACACCTGGGTCTAAACATGGCCATGCAACTTCTGGTGGGTGTACCACTAGAGATGGTCCATGGAGCTTTGAGAATCGGCCTGGTGTATGTGTGCGGCGTACTGGCAGGTGAGTCAAACTCAGTATGTATTATTAGGTTTGTGATGAGAAAGTGTTTTTTTTTTTTTTTTTTAATTCAGTCTTCTTAAAGTGCTCCTGTTATGCTTTATCAGATATTACCTTTTATGTAGTGTCTAATATAGCTGTTTGGGAATATAAAAGGTCTGCAAAGTTTCAAAGAAGTTATTGTCTCCCAAAAGAATAACCAATTCTGAACTGTCTTAAACATGTCAGTAATTCCAGCCCCTTACGTCCTGCATAAACAGGATAGGTTACATAGGTTACACATTTGCAGAATTGCCAGCTATGGTTTTCATTGTCTACTATGACACACCCTCAAAAACCGTAGTCATGGGCTGGAAGGGTTTGGTTCGTGTTGTGGCTTTATCTAAAAGACATTGTTCTCTGCACTGCAAATGCACAAATCACATGTTCTCCCAAAGGATGAGGATGTGAAGAGTCAGTGGTTAAAATTCATTTTTACAGTGACATCACAGCAGTATAACTCCAACCTTTTTTTGTGTTCTCGTCATTTTACTGATGACTGCTTCTCAAATGTTGCTGAGTTCAACATGGGATTTGCAAAATGCTAATTTACTAAAGACAGAGTAGTACCCACTTTATTTGTACCATCTTGTGCCTCTGGGTCCTGTAAGTATGATTATTCATTTATGTACATATTTTCTACTGAGTATTTAAAACTAGTTTGTTTTATATGTGTATACAGTGCACAGCTGTAGCCTTCTGCTAACTCAAAATATTGTCTTGAAATACTGTGGGCCCACTATTACTTAAAATTGTGTTGATTAAATGCAGACTGTCTGTCGTTCTTACTACTTTGAGTAGTGATAAAGTGTGGAGCTGGCATTCAGATATGGTAATGTGAGTTTAGTTTCTGACATGCACTGTTAGCGGTAGACCAATCACAACAGACTGGGCCATCTGACCTGTCAGAGCAGAGTAGGTGCTCGGAAAGGATGGGTTTAGAAAGACCTGATCCATACGAACCATTTCAGAGAAAAAAATTAATGCTATGTTGTATATTATGAGAAAATTAAAGTGTTTTGGACCTTGAAACCTCCAAAACAAAATTAGGAACTTTAAAATAGAATATAAGAAGGGCATGCTTAAGTAATGGAAGCCATGGGAACATGGTAATGTTTCTTGCTCTTTTAACTTACAACTGAAATTTTTAAAATTTTAAAATTCGTTTTGCGTCCTTCATTCGGCCTGTTTTGAAGGATGGATCTTGTGTATCTTGTGGATCTTGTGTATCCTTCACGTTTTTCAGTCACCCACAATACTTTGCATAGATTCCAATTCACAAAAAATTAATTTGCTAAAAATGAATCAACACTGTGCTTGTGCAATTTCATTATGTTATGCAAGACAAAAATGTTTTTTTGAGATGAATGCAATATGTTATGAATCACATGATGATAAACTGTGTGTTAGTAAGCACTGTGAGTTCACAGATGGTTGCCATTACCTGTACTGCATTAATATTAAGTTAATACAAAAAAATAATAATAATATAAATGATTCTTCAGATTATTTTATATATTATATTTTATATTATGGAATTTTAATAGTATTTTCACTCCGTGACCACAGCACAGGGGTTGAATCATGACATTCATTCAGTTTACTAGGCCATCTCATTCTAGCATATAATGCTAAGGACTCTAGTCTTGAACCATCAGAAGGACTGGTCTTGGAAGGACCGGTTTAGGATGAACCCTTACCTTTGAGAAACACCCATCATCTCTTTCCAGGCTCCCAATACTCAACAGCCTTCATTCAGGGGTTCAGGGAGCTCTTTTGATCATGACATGACTTTTATAACACTATAACTAGTTTATTGAGGTCACTTTAATCCTTATTGTTGTTCTATTAATCTGCCCTTCTTTCTACTAATTAATTTAAATTCATATAATTATTGCACCTGCTTCTATTTTTGGGCATTAGATTTAGTGATGCATGTGCAAACTTTTTGCACACATATTGAACTGTACAAATAATTAAATATATATATATATATATTCCAAGAGTCATCAATTCTATAAATTTAATATACTGTCATTGGTAAAATGTCAATTTTGATTTGATATGGTTCATTACACTTAACCCACCACTCTAAATTGTAATTTGCTTTGAAGCTGAAATTTTAAAAACTCATTCTTGGAAATTATTCAGATGAGTCAAATGAATGGAAGCAAACATGTTGGTATAACATAATGATTATATAATTATTTCCATGGTCCAGCCATGTGCTTTCAGACTTGTGAAGATTAACAAATGGAAAGCTGATTAAACACTACAACACTCTGAGCTTTTCCAACATTAGAAAACCTTGCAAAACAGTCTGCAACCCACTGCTGAGAGGAACAGAGAGGTAAAAACAACAACAAAAAACAAACAAACTGGAGAGTGCAAGAAAAACAGAGACGAAGAGGCATGAGGAGTGAAAGTGAGAAAGATGCAGAGGAAAGGAGGGGGGAAGTCCACCTGCATTTTCCATCAGCTGTAGGGTTTAAAGTGGAAATGTCATTTCATTCTCCCTGATGACATTAGCAGCTAATATCTGTGTGTGTGTGTGTGTATCAGCAGCAGATGTCATGAAGAGGGAAGTTTAACCTCAGCCCTCACTTTACTGCAGCTTAGACCCAGAGCTAGGAAATTAGTCATACATTTTTGGAATATTTTGGAAAAGGGGAAAGTTAGAAGATAAAATGCTAAAGGTTGTTTGTAGAGCTTGCAGCTTATATAAACTGGTTTGGTTATGTAAAGTTGATCAATTTTATATACTGCAGTACTTTGTCAAAAAAAACGTTGTGAATTACAAAGCTAGATGACTTACCTAGTCTGATCTTGTGCCCTAAACTGAGTGGCATTTGAGAGAAAAAGCTTCATAAATAAAAGGACAGATATTGTTGTAAAAATACCTCCTGCTTTTACAAAGAGAGAAAGCTGCGCCAAGCTAACGAGTGTAAAAAATGCAGTATCTGATATTTGTATCTTTATTCATTTCATCATAAAAAAGTATACAAAATATACAGCTTTGAAGTCTGCACTGAAAACAATGTGTTGTTGGACAAACCTAAACAAATTACTTGTTACAAGTAATCGGTTTACTTTTTCTTAACTGAAAAAATTAAGTTTGACTAAATTAAATTTCTGTGGTCAACTGAAACTAAAATTTTACTTTCAACCAAATATATATTTTTTACATGATTATATCACAAATTATCAGTATAAATCTATTTGGATTAACTTACTGTCAGACCCTTTGGACTGTTTTGGTTGTTTTTTCCCCGTATACCCTTATTTGGTCCTTCCTGTTCCGTTTGTAATTATGTCGTCACTGTTTGATTGTTCACCTGTCTCCCCCTGATTGGTTCATCTGTGTATTTAAGGTTGGTTGTGTTCACGTTAGTTTGTCGGTGATTGTATTGTCTTCATGCATAGTTTCTCCGTGAGTTTACGTTGTGGTTGCTGGTTCCCTGCTGTTTCCTGTCCGTTCCTGTTTCCCTGTGGATTATTTTAATAAACGTCTATGCATTGGACCTCCTCTGTCCTCCTGCTCTTTACCCACACACAACATCGTGACAATTACATTTTTACGTTTTTAAATCAGATATCCAGATAAATACAGATTCCTTTAAATGCAAATGAGCTCTGCTCACCCCGCTCCTCTCTTCTCTCTGCGGAATGACGATCTTGTTTACTTTAGCCGCTGAACTTCCTAACTACCACGTTATATTATCTTTGCGATCGCAAAGATTCATAAAAATGTATTACTGTAAGTGAAGCTGGATCATGAATGATTCGCGCGAACATAGACGGATATACGTAGATCGGGAGGCGCATTCCATTCACAAACAAATGTAATCCACTGCATCTTCAGCTGCTCAGATGTCGGGAGTAAATGATGACCACTATGTTCATTATTACATCCCTAAACACAACACCTCAATCGGTGATATTCTTGTCTAACGTACATCCCTGCTTCGGCAAGGAAAGTTACCGGACTGTGACAGCTGGTCTGAGGTAAGAGCCCATATCAATCAACTATCATGGGAGCGGCCTCTGTCGGTGTGACGCCACACCGACAGGCATCTGAGAACGGCTCGATTTGAAAAAGGGGATATTATTTTTAGATTCATTAACAACCATGGATTTTATCATTATAGGGTAGATTTGTACATACACTGCCAACACACATTAATGTTCAAACAATGTGAAAAAGTGAACTTAGCATCCGATGACCCCTTTAATTCTTACATTATTACATTACATATATTACATTGATTATGAGGATGAGTAAATGATGCCATAATTTTCATTTTTTAGTTAACTATACTTTTAATATCTGATAGTTCTTCTGCACATTTAAATTTCTTCATTAGCACAAGGATATCCCATTAGAACATTAAAAAGTTGTAGCATTTCAGCTATAGAAACATGAAAGGGTCAGTTAAAGATGAAATAACCCAGTGCGGTGTCACTAATTCACATCCCTCTACTAGTATTTTACATTCATATACAGCAATCATCAACAGTGGTGTGTAGGTTGGATAACAGTGGTTATTTATGTATTCATTGGGTGTGAACGTGGATGTACATAATTACATCTTTACAAGAAATTCTCTGCCTAGAGAAACTTGATATAGTAAGTGGAGGTTGCGCATTTGTTTTCATCTCCACATACAGACCTTACACTTTTTAGACTTGTTCACTTGATGTTGGTGTTTTATGTGTGTGTGTGATTACCTTGCATTATCCCAGTTGAAACAGAATAAACACATGGTACATTGTGCAGCCTATTTTTTTTAATTTATCAATTAATTAATGAGAATCTGCAGGAATCTATCATAAAGTCTCAACAGCAATGTGTTATGAATAAAATCTTCACAGGGATGCCTTGGTACAGTAAATTGAGTTTAAGTTTGTTCTGATTTCATTTAAAACACCCACGTTAATTTTCATACCCATTCCAACCCCATTATTTTCCTTCTTCTGGGAAACACAAATGGATATCTTAGACAGAAGGTCTCACAATAGCTTTTAATTTTTCACTGATACGCTTTCCATTTGCCATCTTTTAAATCTCATTTGCCGCCATTAGTTCAAATGTCATTTGATCAGTGGTTTGATTCCAGTTTATAAGAAATATTGGTAATGCCTGAACAAGTTTGTCATGGTGACTTTTGTCTGCATTGTCTTCCTGCAGGTTCATTGGCTGTGTCAGTGACGGACATGACAGCACCTGTGGTCGGTTCATCAGGCGGAGTTTACGCTCTGGTCTCCGCCCACCTCGCCAACGTTGTCATGGTAATCAAGAGATTATGGTAGTTTGAGGAGCTGTAAAAACTTGTTTTGTCTAGAAAATGAAAATTGCATCAATTTTTCATAACGCTTAGAAAAATCTACTAATCCATTAATCACAGTGGTGACACACAAGTGGTACTGTATATGTAGAATATAGTCTTCAATCTTAATTCAGCTCCTATTTAAGATCTCTTTTGAAAAATATCAGGATGCCCATGACTGTCAGGATAAATAATGAGTGTGAAGTTCAGCCTGATGTCTTACGTCGGAAAAATTAATCAAACTCAAGCTATTAACTCTCTCTGACGTCTATGTGTGTGATTCATAGGCCTCTTTTTCCCCCTTTATTTCAAACAGCTGTTCTCATTAACCTTTCTAGATTATAAAATAGCTGAAAGATTGTTGGGCTCTTCTTTTAACCATACACATAAAATGTACAATAGGTTGTGTTTGTTTTGATCTCTGCAAAAAGGTATTATGCTTTTTATAGTTGTTCACATCTCGTTTCTGTTTCCTTATCAGTTGATACAGAATCATCATATAGTACATTTATTGTTTAACTTGCATTTTTATATATATACGTTTCAATCTAATACAATAATTGTCTACTTTGTAGCTCCTAATCCTCAATCACTGACCAATCAGATGTCTGGGCTACTGCCTGAAGCTTTGACCTTCTCTTTAAGTGAATGGAGGTGTTTTGTACTGCATAATGACCTGGTCAGAGTCATTAAATATTAACACCAGGACTATCCACAGTTCTCTCCAGTCAGATCATGAACCCTCCTGTTCTTGCTCAGCATTTTAGGTAGAACTTCTTGTGTCAGCACTGTTACGTCGTATGGACTCAGATTACACAGTCTGTCTACACAAAAACTGATCTCTCATCAGGTCAAATCAAATCTGATTTGGTTATTATTTATAATACATGCAAAACAGCAAGCCAAACCTTGAATTAGCTGATGATTCGCAGGTGCTAATGCTGTTCCCTGTGCCAGCTGTGATAGTCACAGCATCACTGAAAATGCCAGAACAAATATCCTTCTCAGTCTGAAGCAACCTTGATAAAATGGGGTACCTAAACCAATTCCCTGGAACAACACCAGAACAGTCTCAGAACGAATCCTGAAGTCTTTTCTTTATTAACTACCAGTTTTCTTTTCATTTCTCCTAATTTGATGTTTCTCTCCCTCTCTTTACAGAACTGGTCAGGGATGAAGTGTCAGTTCAAGCTCTTTCGCATGGCAATGGCTCTGGTGTGCAGTATGTAAACTTATGCTATTCATGCTAAAATAGTGTTTTGTTCATGAGACCGTAATTCTGTGCTGGAAATATTACCTTTTGCATCCACTGTCTGTATAAGTCTGTATAAGACAATGAAGCAAAAAAATATATAAACATAAGCAGAAAATAAACAAAAAATTACTTAGTGCACTTTGCTGTCTTTTTTAAAAGAAATGTGTAATATATGCAAACCCTCACACCACTTTCTGTGTATCTACAGTGAGTGTGGAGTTTGGTCGCGCCGTCTGGCTTCGATTCTATCCCCCAGCATTCCCACCATGCCCTAATCCCAGCTTTGTGGCCCATCTGGGGGGTGTGGCAGTGGGCCTCACCCTTGGCGTTGTGGTTCTTCAGAACTATGAACAGCGTTTGCAGGAACAGTCCTTGTTCTGGATCTTCTTCAGTGTCTACGCACTCTTTATCTTCTGTGGAATCTTCTGGAACATTTTTGCTTACAGTCTCTTGGATGTCAAGTTACCCCCACCTCCATGAAGCCCAGAATGTGTGTTTGTGTGTGTGTGAAATGACAGGCCACATAATTTAACAGTTGTAAAGGTCATAAATGAGAAACAAATGCTAAGTACCTTACTGCAGCCCTCCTGCAATGTTGCAGTTTGTGTTAGTGCCTAACCCATGCCAAGTCATCAAAGCAGCTAAAACAGCAGATTCCGATTTTTAAACAGTGGTGAATGTAAATTTGCAGGAGAAGCCCTGAAGGTTGATGCTTTTTACAGCCACTTTTTTTTTTTGTGCCAGCCATCGAGGGCTATCAGCGATAGCACAAGTATTAATTTCAAAGCAAATTGTAGGTTTAGAAGCTGCTGCTGGCTTGTCAGCTGTTCAAGGTTGCAGGTAAAATCAGTTGTTGAAGGTTGAAGGAATAAATACATTCCTTTAAAGCACAGAATTTGAGACTGCATGAGCAAAGTGAAATATCAGTATTTTATGAGGACATTTTAGTAAGTGTTCTATATTTTTATAAAAGACTAAAGACAAGTACATGAGGTAGTATGAGAGCACTGTTACAGCTCATTGTGCGTGAAGGACCTTTAAAAGATATTTAAGAGTAACCGAAGTAGCAAGGAAACAGCTAGATTAACTTCTCTGTCTTACAAACAATGTATTATTTTCTGATTAATGTTTCAGTGTTAAAAGGTCAGTTTAAAACTGCAGTCCCATACCATTCTCACTGGCGGTCTGCGACAGAATTTCCTGTTTGTTTGTTTTTTTTAATGTAAATCAATATTTATCAAATTAATGAAGAATTATAGTATATTTTATTACTGAGTATCATGATTCTATACAACAAAAGATTTCTCCCTAGTGTCTAAAAATAATAGTAATTAACTTGATCGTTAATGACAAGTTATGATCTTTCTGATTAGAGTTTGGACTTTAATTTTTAGACCATAAGTCTAACACCTGTGGTTTTAAGTCTTCATGATTTACTAAAATAATTCTGAAAGTTAATTAGCTTGAATGGTTACCTCTTATTTATCTCAAAGGAGGTTAAATTATTTTTTGTTCTCCCTTTTTGACTTTTCCAGCCACATTGCATTATTTGAATGTTAGTTCTGTCAATTTACTAATCAGTAGAGCCTTCACACTGGCATTCCCACTTGATTAGATTCATGTATTTGAAATGTGTTAGTGGAACGACCAGGGAGTCATCCGAACTCAATTTTAAATCATTGATCAACTGAATAATATCAAAAAACAAGTAATTTACTGCAATACACGCTACAAAAAAATAAACTGATCTGTTCTGGTGTTTAATATATACTAATACGTATTGCAGTAGTTTTTTGAATGAATTGTGATTGTGTGACATCTACTGTACCTCAGATACTGTAAGTGGTCTATGTTATTGGTGCTGTAGCTTTTGGACAGGTTGCTAAGTGTCTGTGCCTCTAGTAACTGGTTAGCTCCTCTTAGTTCTGTGCACAGCCATTCTTTACAGCAAAACTGATCCTGGTACAGCTTTGTGTTTAATCTGAGTATCTTCTGCTTGTAGTGTGTGTGTGTGTGTGTGTGTGTGTGTGTGTGTGTGTGTGTTGCCACTGATTCTCAAACTAACAGGAAAAGAGGAAACTCTAAATAAAATCCTCAACTTCTGAAAATTATTGAATCCAGAACTTCAGTCCCACTTTACACTAGTACTCTGTGAACAACTGGATCTGCTTTAACAGTGTGTTCAAGGTAATTTTGAAGTGCCAGTATACTTTTTGTTTTGCATTGTGCTGACCTTACTGTATCAAAATGTAATGCTGGGATGTAAATAACCTGGGATTGTGTGTAAAGGGCTATGGCACTGGAAATAATGAGTTCATCAAGCATATTTTAACATGCACCTATTTTGTAGATTTGATATGTAAATATAGAGTGCATTAAAAATCTGTGATTGAAAATGGCATTTTCTGTACTTTGATTGTGAATCAAGACAGTGGTTCTGTTATATTGTGTATGAACTTTTGAAACTTTTGATAAACCTGCTTAACTTAATGTTTTAGCAAATTTGGGTCAGATAATTTTAACCACATTGATTGAGAATGCATTGAGCATTGAGAACAGTAAGTGAGGCCGCATTTTGATATTTAAAAAGTATCAAAAATCAAATCAATTTTGCTTTAGTGTAGTAATGTATCAACAAATGTCATAAAATTTAACACACAATCTTGCTCAACCAATACCAGTTATTTCAAAGAAAAAAACATCCTTACATAGACTTGTACACCAACATGAAAGTGAAAGTCGTGACGTATTGTCAGGTATAGTGACCCATACTCGAAATTGATCCTCTGCATTTAACCCATCATGAGTGTACACACAGCAGTGAGAAGTGAACAACACACACACACACAAATGATTTTTGAAGATGAGGGAGAAAATATGTTTGGAGTTTTTCGACATACCCTAACTATCCTGAGCCAGAATACACAGAGTTCAGGCAGAGCAAGACAAGGCGAGCATTTGAGTTTAAAAAGTATTTAAATTGTATTATTTTTATGAAAATAATCGATTGTTTCGCTAGATAAGACCCTTCTTCCTCGGCTGGGATTGTTTACAACAGCATTTAGGATCGTTTGAAGCTGCATTTAAACAGCATTTTAAAAGTTCAAACTCTGGGCACCATAGCATTCCACTGTATAAAGAAAAATGCTGAATTGTTTCCCTCAAAAACATAATTTCTTTACGACTGAAGAAAGAAAGACATGAACATATTGGATGACAAGGGGGTGAGTACATTATCTGTAAATCTTTGTTCCGGAAGTGG
>JAHKKF010524199.1:0-34473 GCA_019740295.1 Labeo calbasu | reverse complement strand
AAAAAAAAATACTTTAAGTAATGTAATATGTAATAATAATAATAATAATATATATATATATATATATATATATATATATATATATACTTTTTTTAGTATTTTAAATATGAACTATTCTTTAGAGACCACCAAAATGCATTTTTTGGAAACTCTATATTAAAAATGAAGTAGAAAAATGTTCAAACATCTTATCAAAGCTGGTCACGGAAGCCATATATTTTGTTTGCTGCATTCGCCACATCACTTCACGCCATCACACCACAGTTGCTTACGACAGTGTAAAGCCACACCTTTGACACCATTCCTTTTTTTTTATTTTTAAAACACAAGACTTGACAAGTATGACCTGGAATTTTTCCCCCTCAAAGCCATTATCAGCCCAGCATCTTTAAGCACATCTGTGTCTTCAAAAACCGAAAGAAAAATACTCCATTTATGTACCACTATGTCACACTCATCCCCTGTCACTCAAACCCTACGACCCCGATCCCCAAGAGGCCGCAACAGTAGACAGCACTCGCCCTTCCCCTGGGCCACGTCAAACACCTTCGGGCTTCTTACCGCCATCCGTTTCCTCAAAACAGAAATTGCGATCGTAATGATTATAAATGACACATAACGCCACGTAATGTGAATTAAGAGCGGAAAATGTGTGCACGAGGGACGGTTGCACTGAGGGACAAAGTTGGCTCCTAACTTTGACCCTGAAGTAAAACTGCCCAAAAAGACCTGATTTAGGACCACCTTTATCGCTGACCTCGACCATTAGTATGTCAGGAGAGCAACCGGCCTCTGACCGGCTCTTAAGCAAATCCCCCCCGCTGTGATTGACAGTGAACGGGAGGGGAGCGCGGGCTGCCCTCCTGATCTCAGAGGCTGCGGGTGAGAGCCGAGCCCCACAGCTATCTGCACTACTGACACCCATTTCCTGTGGAATGCTGCAGCTATGCAACGCGCTGATAGCCTGTCATTCAGAGAAACGGCCAGGGAGGGGTGTTTTCCAAAAAAAACGCACAAGCGTGTGCCCGTGAGCATGAATGGAGCTAAAGTGCGGATGTGCGTGTCGGCCCTCCCACTCTGTTTGTTTTTCTGCGGCCGTTGGGTTTTGTATACATGCGTGTGGCCGGTTTGTATTGGAAACGAGGATGCGTTGTGTATGTTTCTGAGTGAAAACTGTATCTACACCATTTTTTTCCCTTCAGTGTAGTCTGTGTGTGCTCAAACTAGTGCGCATGTATTTGCAGGTGGTTTGTGGGAACCTGGAGGAGGAGTCAAATAATCCTAAAATTGCATGACTTGATGGGTCTGCGGCCGGACATCTGTAGCCTGTTTGCATCTGCAAACTCTGGGATCTCGTTCCCAACAGAACTTGTTCTGTAGCCTCTCCTTGAACTGCTAAACAGAACTACGACGGCAAGGTCAGCTGGTTAGCGACACTATGAACACACCATCAGGATATCCTGCGTGATCTTATGTTTCTACGCAATTTAGCGTCTGTGGACAGCATCTGTGGCGTGCTTTCAATTATGACGCACAATAATGTTAAGTCTGTAAAAACAAACACCAAGCGTTTTTACAGTAAAACACAATAAGAGCCTGGAAGGCAAGAGAGTCAGGGAGTTCAAACGCAGAAAAGCAAGCCTCCCATTTGGGTTAAAACACAATTCGTCAGGCAGTGTAACAAAAATGTTTGTTACTTGAGCTATAAAGTCTAAATTGTCCCTTTGAGGTGGGACTATTTTTTTTTAGGCTGACGAATGTCTGGTTAGGCTTCACCAGTGTAATTCCTGTGGGTGAGGTTTGCAGAACTCCACTAGGAAACTAGGAGGACTGAGGTCTGTGTTCATTTTAGTCTATGGTTTTGCCTCGTGCCTTGGTCTGGGATGTCAGCGTCCAGCATGTTGGTTGCTCTCACCTGCTGTTTGAGCTGATGTACAAGTCGGTCCTTCTCCCTCTTCAGCAGAGCCACCTCATCTTGAGTCTTCTTCTTCTTCGAGGACGACAGCTCTAGAAGAGCGATGTTGGCGTCCTTCTCGCTGATGGCTGCCAATAGCGCCTCCTGCCTGTTTGGAGGAGAAAACACACGCAATTAGTATTGGAAAAGGCTTTTTACAGATGCATTCTGTTCACAAATACACCTTCGATTTCTCTCGACAATTGCTAGATCTGTGGTACCTAAACATAAGAAATGGTGTGGGAAAGTTGTTATTTGATAAAATGTATTTGAAATAAATTGTTTTTGCTCACCACGGCTGCGTTTATTTAATCAAAAATACAGTAAAAATTGTAATAAAATGCAAATATTATTATAATTTAAAATAACACATTTTCCATTTCAATATATTTAAAAATGTAATTTATGCTTCTGATAACAAAGCTGAATTTTCAGCATCACTACTGCAGTCTTTCAATCTTTCTGCAAATCATTCTAATATGCTAATCTGATGCTAAAAAGTTTTTTTTCAATGTTAAAAGCAGTTGCGCTGCTTAATAGCTTTTTAGAAACTGTAGACGGGTTTCCATCCTAAATCGCGAATTTAACTTATGCGCAGAATTGGAATATCGCATAAAACATTTGCGAATAAGCACTGTTTCCATACAACGAGAATAAAATTGTCACTTCCTGATAAACTGGCAGTAAATATCACTAAGAACGGTAGGAGAAGCCACAGAATATAATAAGTTTCGAACATAATAAATTACATGCACCTCGGTATTGCTTTTGGAGGTAGATTCCTGTTATTGGGAACGCAGTCATGGTAGACCATTCTGGGAGGCAATTATACAGAAATACATTGACGGCAGACTTTGTTCAGGCATTTCAGAATGACCATAACATTTCAGATGCTGTGCAACAAAACCGGTCCGCCGGTTAGTTAGGTCATGCGTCCCATAGTGCAAAGTCACATGACTTTTCTTGAATGCTCATGTTGAATTTAGTCAAAAACCACCTCAAGTGACCGCAAAAACTTTTTTGCGAATTGAGGTATTTCTTTTCGAAATTCGGCATTTCCATTACTCGTGATAGCTTGTGATACGTTTTTCCAGGATTCTTAATTCAAAAATTCAAAAATTTCAAAAGAACAGCATTTATTTGAAATAACATTCCGCAACATTCTAAATCTCTTAACTGTCACCTTTGATCAATTTAATGTGCTCTTTTTGAATAAAATCTTTCATTTCTGACTCCTACTGATCCTAAAATTTTGAATAGTAGTATACAGTGGTGGCCAAAATGATTAGAAAACTAGTATTTCCACCAGCTAAAAAATGATTTTAAGTGAGGAAATATCAGTTTACATTTCCAAACATTCATTTTGCTATTAACTGTAATAATCCAGTGAGATTTTTGCTTGCGGAAGGAGCCTGACGACAGCCAGCGTTTCACACAAAGATCTGATCTCATCATCATCCAGTCCGTCTGGAATGACATGAAGAAACAGAACAAACCGAGACAGACTAAATCCAAAAGAGCTGTGGCAACGTTTCCAAGATGCTTTAAGAGACCTAGCTGCAAAGCTACTTGAAAAACTATGCGCAAGTGCACCTAGGGCAAAAACTGCTTTAAATGCAAAGGATGGTCACAGCAAATGGTGATTTAATTTAGTTAATATAAGTTAATCTATTTATGACAAGTGCCCAAAGCTTTTAACAGTACTATAGCTTTGCAGGTAGGTTTCTTGAAGCATCTTGCCACAGTTCTTCTGTACTTGTCTCAGTTTGTTCTGTTTCTTCACGTCAGTCCAGATGGACTGGACGATGATGAGTTCAGATCTCTGTGTGGAGTGCTGGCTGTTGTCAGACTCCTTGTGCAAACAATCTCACTGGATTATTACAATTAATGGCAAAATGAATGTTTGGAAATGTAAACTGATATTTCATACAGACACACTGCAGCAAAAGATGACTTAAATCATTTTTAGCTGGTGGAAACACTTGTGTTCTAATCGTTTTGGCCACCACTGTATAAATGATGTGATAGTGATAGCAAGCACCAAAAATAATTAATTCTAAGAATAGCCATCAGTCAAATGCAGCTGGTTTAGGGAGTGAGCCCTGTTAGGTCAAATCTGCAGTAATGGAGTTGAGAGGGAGGGTGAACATCTCATACCAGCAGCTGAGATGGTCAAAGCCTCCCGTGTATTGACAAATAGAGGCAGCGGACTGGAGAATGTCTTAGGGTTAGCGTTAGCCACGTGTGCTAGAGTGTCAGTGCTGAAGTGTGTGTCAAATACATCCTCTCCCAGGCCTCTCTTTCTTTTCCTCCCTCTCATTTTCTCTATGACCTTTATATACAAAAACTCACTGGATCCGTTCCAAAATCTGGAGAGCTTCCTTGCTGCCTACTGTCTTTCTAGATGGTTGCCTTCTATGGTAGCATGCTAACTGAAACGGAACCTCATAAGGGATTGATTTGGAACACTCTATGTAGGTAGCAACATAAAAATAGAACTCTTAAGGAGTTTGGTGTTAGCCTGTTGCTAAGCTAAGCACACCTAGCACACACAAGTTTTGTGTAATTTTTCAGATATAAATGTAGCTTATTAACTATTATCATGTATTAACAGATTTTAAGTATATTTGTGACCCTGGACCACAAACCCGTTCTTAAGCAGCACGGGTACATTTGCAGCAATAGCCAAAAATACAGTGTATTGGTCTAAATCATTTTTTTCTTTTATGCCAATAATCATTAGGATATTAAGTAAAGATCATGTTCCATGAAGATTTCCTACCGTAAATGTATTAAAACTTAATTTTTGATTAGTAATATGCATTGCTAAGAACTTCATTTGGACAATTTTAAAGGCGATTTTCTCAATATTTTGATTTTTTTGCACCCTCAGATTCCTGATTTTCAAATAGTTGTATCTTAGCCAAATATTACTCTACCCTAACAAACCATACATCAACTGGATAGCTCATTTATTCAGCTTTCACATGATGTATAAATCTCTATTTTGAAAAACTGACACTTAAGACTCTTAAGTTTTTGTGGTCCAGGATCACATTTACATTTGACAACAGACTATGCATGAAAAGTGGCAACATAATTTTGCTAAAGTCTGCACAATGCAAGCTTCCAGAATAGCCTAGTGTTCTCCTATAGAAAACTGCGCTACTAGAGAACTCAACTTTTAATATTTTACTGTAATACAATACATTGTATATATTATTATCTATAGTAAACATTAGCATTTTAGCATACTGTATTAAAACACAATGTGTTACTAATAAGTCGTGGTGCCCACTGAGGCTAAATGCGGAAGTGATCATTCTCATTTTGTCTGAATTTACAACCCTGTTGAAAAAAAACAGAATATGCT
The DNA here is from genome assembly GCA_019740295.1 of Labeo calbasu. Lineage (NCBI taxonomy): Eukaryota > Metazoa > Chordata > Actinopteri > Cypriniformes > Cyprinidae > Labeo > Labeo calbasu. The sequence continues at coordinate 29,146 of JAHKKF010524199.1, read as the reverse complement.
GGTTAGGTAGGTTTTGAAGCATGGATGCTGATTTGAGCTAGTTTAAGCTGGTCCTCCTGACCTGCTTAGGACCAGCACATGAGCAGATAAACCAGCATACACGCTTCAAAACCTACCTAACCAGCATATGCTGTTTTTTTCAACAGGGAATGCATTCTGGGGTTGCCTTTTTTGTAAAAGATGCATGCGACACAAATTTGGCTGATATAATTGCATCAGGAGCCTTAAAATGCAGCACACTTGCTTTACAACATCACGTCTCTGTTCATCGAACTGAAAGGGTGCAACTTTCTATTTTCATCTCGGGCTTGCGAATTTGCTTTTTCTCTTATCAGTTTCTCAATCGCTGGCAAAGCCTCTCTGTTTCTATCTGTCTGTTTCGTTGTGTTCTATTCGGTTCCTTGGAGGAACTGGCTGACCTGATTCTATCCAGAGTGACATCACAGCTGCAGAAAGAAGCCTGTGTACCTGACAGAAGTATACACACACTAGCACACACACAAAACACACACGCTCGGTGCAATACCCATGGGCTGCCATACAACTCTTAATTCTGTCATTTTGACCATCAAAAGCAATGGAGATGTGATGTATCCCACAAACACACAGGCCACCCAGGTCTTTAAAAACCACCGTGCCCTGGCACAAACTAATAAAATGAAAGCTGGTGATGTTCCAGGAAGCTTCTGAGCACTAACATGTCCTGTCAGAGAGGCCTTTTAATACACTGACCTCCTGACTAGCCGTGCTCATTATGGTCAGGTTCAGACCACAGGCGGCAGCTGCCCCTGAGGTGAGTCAGTTTACTTTGGGCAAAAAGGAACTTCCCCTTCAGCTCCATAACCTCCCCGCCTGGTCCCGATGAGCCCTACTGTATCTTCCCTGCCAAAATGCATGAGTACGGCACTGGCTAAAAATAAAAATCAAAGCGAAAGATGAGGTGAAAACAGAAACCCAGGGAGGGCGGCGTGAGGAGAAGCAAATAACAGGAAGTGGAAGGATACGTGCGCTGGGATACGGAGGATAAGGAGTCTGAAATGATGGATGAGAGGGCTCACACGTCCATGTAAACACGCACTCACGCACATGATATTCAGGTCATGATAACAAGCATTTTCCCCCACTTTCCCAACCACAGGAAGTGAGGAAGAGATGCCGGTAATAAGGAGAAAAGAAGATCAAAACAGGTCTCAAATTTTCCCGTAGCACATGTCTCCTCAGATTAATATTTTAACAAGGATGTGATTTTTCCTCTATGATCTAATGTTTCCCATACTCTGGGTATGTTGATATCACAGATGGCCACAGGGCAAAAAAAAAAGGCCTGGGTCACAGGAAAGTGATGACCGTAGTCATCACTTAATCGAATGGAAGAATACATAAGTAAGACTATATAATATATACAATCATTTTAAAGGGTTTAATACTTTTATTAAACAGGGACGCAATAAATTGGCACCATGCTAACATCATACTCTATCCGCTTGTTAAGTCTGACTTCATTTGTCAACATTTCCAGTTCATAATGCTCATAAATGGCTGTTGAGATAGCAGACTTGGAGCCAGAAACAGTATTCCCTAAGTCACTGGAATCAACAGCTGAGTTAAATCTCCCAGAAAGCTTTATTTGACTATACAGTGCTCCAAATACGCCACTTTCATTTGGTTTAAGATGCTACCTTAGACGGGACCTCTTGTGTAGTTAGTAGACAGCAAGGCAGAGCTTGTGTTCCTGTACTAAAAGAAGACAAAGCCTCTTATCAGGAGCACCGGGACACAATGGGCCCCCCACACATTTGTTCTGAGGGAGATAGGGAAGAGTTCATATTGATCACTAAGAGGTCAAGTGGCCACTCACCTCCTCCCACGACAAAGCCAATCGGAGAGAGGGGAAGCGGCCCATCAATCAACGCATCTCATCACCGCCCTCACCACTCAATTTCCTCTGCATTCCTTTAGGCCTTTTGCTTTCTTCTCAGGAGTCCTCGAGCAGGCCTAAAAATACGCATCCTTCTCTGTTCTCTATCGGTTCTGTTTCTAAGGGTGTGTACGCCAGTGGAAAGATAATGAATAGCCGAGGGGGTGGGGAGATTTATGGCAGCTTGTGATGGGACGCGCTGTGCCGGTTAAGCCACCGGAGAGGGGAACACCGCACAGAACGCCAGGAATGACCGGGTTGGCGGGTCCTAAACGTGACTTATCACAGCCATTCCTACTGTATGACGACAGGCGGACGTAAATGATGGCAAAATGAGGGAGGAATGTTAAACGAATGCAGATCTGAGGTCGGGCTACTTTCAGCGCTTGAAATTTTTAATGGTTGCCTCAACCGTGACCACTCTGGAAGAGAGATAAGCTTCTTGGAAACACAAAGGAGGAGAAATAGTTTGGACAAAATGCCGTGATGACAGATGGATGAATGGAGGGAAAAAATTGATTTCAAAATATTGCACTATTTTGCCTTAGACTTTTACCTCAAAGCAAGTCTGTGAGAAGAATATAATTGATTCAGTACAGCATCGCTAAGTCTCTAATAAAGGGTTGATGGTTAGGCAGATGGAGCGATGTATGAATGGATGGATGGATAGAGAGATTGATGGAGAAATATTTGAATGGATGGATAGAGAGATGGATGGGTGCAGATATATGCAAATGGACAAAGGATGGAGGAATGGATGGATGGGTGGAGCAATATATCAATGGATGAATACAGATACAGATGGGTGGAAAGAAATATTAATTGGTTGGATGAATCAACAGATGGATGGGTGGACAGAAATATAGGGGGATGGACAGCTGGCCAGAGAGACATATATATGTATAGATGGATTGATGGCCAAAAATTTGAATGGACTGATGGATGGATGGTTGGATGGATAGATGGATGAATGGATGGAAGTTTAGGATTGAGATTTATAAATATGGATGGATGGATGGAAGTTTAGGATTGAGATTTATGAATATGGATGGATGGATGGATGGATGGATGGACGGATGGCTGGATGGATGGAAATTTTAATGGATGGATGGATGAAAATTTGGATGGATGGATGGATGCATGGATAGAAGTTAACAATTGATGGCCAGAGAGAGATATATGGAGAGATGGATGGATGGAGAGATATATGAATGGATGGATGGGGAGATGGATGGATGAAAGTTAGAGAGATGGATGGATAGAAGGAGATATATATCATACATAGAGGAATGGATGAATGAAAAAATTGATTGATGGATGAGATTTGGATGGATGGATGGAGATAGATATGATGGATGAACGAATGGAGATATACAAGATAGATGGATGGAAGGATGGAAAGTTAGGATTGCTGGCCAGGGAGAGATATATGGATGGATGGATGGATGGATGGAGAGATGCATGAATGGATAGATAGGAAGATTGATGGACGGATGAAAGTTAGTGAGATTGATGGATGAAAGTTGGAGAGATGGATGGATAGAAGGATGGAGATATGCAGTATATGATACATGGATGGATGGATGGATGAATGAATGAAATGATGAATTGTTGGATGGATGGATGATAGTGATAAATATGAAGGATGAGTGAATGGATGGATGGATAGATGGAAATATACATGATGGATGGATGGACAGATGAATGGATAGAAATTTAAGACTGATGGCTAGAAAGAGATGGATAGATGGATGGAAGGTTGGATGGATGGATGAGATATACATGATGGATGGATAGAAAGATGGATGGATGAAGGTTAGAGAGACTGATGGATAGAAGGATGAGGATATATTTATGATACAAATAAAGGATATAAATAAAGGATGGATGGAGACACACATGAAGGATAGATGGATGGATAGAAATTTAGGATGGATGGCCAGAGAGAGATATATGGATGGAAGGATGGATGGATGGATGGATAGGGAAATGAATAGATATGTTGGATGAATGGATGTACTGAAAGAAAGGATGATGGATTGTATAGATATATATGTATAGGTATGTGTATGGATGGATGAATGACAGATGAATAGAGAGATGGTTGGATGAATAAATGGATGGATTGATGGCCAGACAGATATACAGTACATGCAGGTAAAATAGTGAACAGATGGATTAACTGAAAGACAGATGGAAGCTACACTGATCTCTTTTCTTTTAGCATAAAACAACCACAATTTTAAGACCAGCCCTGAAGTCACATTTTGCTTTTACAGCCATAATAACTTTATCATCACTAGAAAAAACCCCCAACTTTTTTCCACTTATACAGACTCATATCTATGCAATATCGAAGTCGTAATATAAATGCCTATTCCTTTAACACTTCAACATTTACAGGCCACTGATTTGAAGGAGAGGAATTCAGAGGACACCATTAGCAGGGAGGGAAGAGTTCAGAGAACGTTATCAGCCGAATCCATCAGTACTAAGTCCTACCTGATACTGCCTGATCTAGCACATAAAAATAAAATACAGGCCAGCCGCGTTAAACAAACTGAGTGTTGGAGGAGTCCCAGCACATTAAAAAAATAAAAATAACCCTAACTCTCCATCATTCCCTGGCCCTGAGCCACAGCCCGGCTTTCGAGGCCCTTTTTTTCCAGGGATGTGTGTGTGTGATGTGGGAGAGAGAGAAATATGGTGTCAGTTCTGCATTCAGTGCGTGTGTGTGTCACGAAGGAGACGTGAGGAGAAATATGGTGAACGTTCAATCGTTCATTGCTACCCCCGGGGCACGGAGGACCTTCGGTGGCTGCTTTTACTGGCCTAGAAAAAAAGAGAGATACATCCGCTGCTTTTGGAGCTGGTACCGGAACGCTGGTTATACCGGAGAGTTATAGAGGACGCCTGTGCTGAACATCCTCTCTGGATGGGCAGTGTGAAACATTAAAGAAAAATCTACAACCTTGCGCCTTTAAAGCTAATATTGACTCACCAAAAGCTATAAATTCTGGTGTGTACACAATCTGAAAATATGGGTTTTGTACTTCCTGAACACAGTAATAGCTGTATTAATCTTGTATTATACAGAATAGCAGCACTTGAGCGACTGCATGCCGATCCACAAGAGAGACAGAACTGGAACAAGCGAGACACCTGGAAACACATGCTGAATCATATTTGGCACGAGGGCTTCCTAGACACCAAATGTGAATTTAAAAGCCTGCTGTCAGAGTCAGGAGTGTCGGGGAAAAGGCTTGTGTGCGTTAGGTGGAGGAGTGCAATAATAAGAGATCTTTTAAATGAGTATCTTTATTGCTGATATGTGGTTTTGTGGAGAATGTTAATGAGAAATTCTCCCTTTTACACCGGTGGGTCACAAAAATGAACTAGAGGAGGTAGGTGGTACAGATTTGATTTGTTACTATAAATCAATCAATATTTTTCAATGGCCAATGTAGATACTGTTATGTAGAGAGAATGACTGACAATATAAAAAAGATAAAATGCTAAAATAAAGTCTGAGAGCACTACTGACAATCTGGGACTCAAAATCTAAAATTTAAATTAAAAAAAAAAACAATTAGAAAATAAATATATAAAATAAAAAACAAATAAGTAAATAAATAAGGACTGTCAAATCGATTAATCGCGATTAATCGCATTCAAAAGTTTGTTAGAAAATAAATATATAAAGTAAAAACATAAAAATAAATAAATAAATAAATAAATAAAGGACTGTCAAATCAATTAATAATGATTAATCATTCAAAAAAAAAAAAGGTTGTTAGAAAATAAGATAAAATAATAAAATGCAATAAATATATAAGCGCTGTCAAACCGATTAATCGCACCCAAAAAAAACTGTTACAAAATAATCATATAAAATAAATAAATAAACAAACAAACAAATGAGGGCAGTCAAATCAATTAATCACAATTAATCACATCCAAAAAAAAGTCTACTTTAGGAAATAAATATATAATTAAAAAAAACATGAATAAATAAATAAGGCCTATCAATTTGAATAACTGCAATTAATCGCATCCAAAAAAGTTTGTTAGAAAGTAAATATATAAAATAAAAATAATAAATAAATAAGGCCTGTCAAATCAAATAATCGTGAATTAATCATATCCAACAAAGCTTGTAAGAAAATAAAATAAAATAAGAAAATAAGGGCTGTCAAACTGATTAATCGCATCCAAAAAAGTCTGTTAGAAAATAAATATAAAAAATGAAATAAACAAATAAATAAATAAATAAGGGCTATAAAATCAATTAAACTTGATTTTATCGCATCCAAAAAGTTAATTTAGATAATATGTGTGTGTTCTGTATATATTTATGTGTGTATATAAATACACACGCACACAACTATATATTTAAGAAATACATGTAATATATATTTATATATAACAAATCATACACAAACATACACACACGTACATTTCTTAAATATATACATTTATATAATTGTATTTATTTATATATAAATATATACCATTTACACACATATATTATGTAAACACAAACTATTATTTTAGATGTGATTAATCAAGACTAATACATTTGACAGTCTTAAAATAAATACGTAAAGCACTATATATACTAATTTATTTATACACACACACACAGTGCATTTTTCTACATAACAAAAGAAGTAAAATGCCAAAAGTTTTGAAAAGAAGTATTCAAGTAGTGGTGGAGGTCAGGATTAGCTATAAAATAATGTCTTCAGAATCATTCATACATGTGAAAATCGACTTCTTCACCTCAGATGTGAGTCAGATGTGCTTGAGCAACACAGACACTGTTTTTTGAAATCAGCACCTCAAAATGACAAAGAAACAAGCATTGGATTTCATTCAACAAACATAATCCAGAGCGATGATATAAATCTCAAAAATGACCAAATATTTAATCAAACTAATCGATATATTGTTCTATCGCTATTTACTAAACACAAAACGAGATGACGGAGTTCTGTAAACGATGACTGGGAAAAACAAAATATGTGGAAATGAGACGCATACACACATATGCTGACCCTTCTCTTCAAAAACACTCCTACTCTTATCAGCTGCTCTAAAGGCTGACAGGCCGAGCTTAATTAGCGCTGATAGCAGCACGGCCAAAGGGTGGCCAGCACATCCATGAACCAAACACAAACACACCGCTCTCCCCTGCCTATCTCCTCTGGCCCAGCCTCCTCTGGGAACATACACACGCCTGGACTGACAGCACCCAGCCATCTGGATCACATCAGCTGGAGAGCGAGAGATAGAGAGAGAGAAAGAGAAAGAGAGAGAGAGAGAGAGAGAGAGAGAGAGCACAGTAATCTCCAAACCCTAAGAGGAGAACGTAACTCTTGCTGAACTTTGCGCAGGGTTGATGTTGAGTTTATGGAATTTACCATCATGGTCTATAAATTTCAGATTTCATAAACATTTTCTTAAAGATCCCATGCAATCAAAATTACAGTTTAGTGGCTTTTAGTCTGTGTGTTTGTTCGTTTTGAGGTCAAATATATGTTAGTGTACTCCTAAAGTTGACATAATAAACACATTTGAGCAGATATATGCATTTAACGTTAAAAATGAAGCAAATTATTTATGACTCATTTTGCACTACACAGATTATTGCTAATAAAAAATGTCCAGTAAAAATAAATCATGGTTCATGGCTGAGAAAAATGAAATAAAATAAATTAAAATAAAGAGACTAAAATCATGTGGAATTCATTTTTCATCATTTCAGAGAATTATTTTTTTCCGATCAGCTAATTAAAACCATTAAGGGAACACAAAAATAAAATAAAATTAAAAATAAATTAAAATTAAATTAAATTAAAACAAAACTTATCAAAACAGAGACTAAAATCTAGTGGGAACTAATTCTTCAATCTTTCAGGGAATTAATTTTTGTAATCTGCTTATTAAAATCATTACTGGAATACATTAAAATAAATAAAAATAAATTAAAATAAAATTAAAATAAAACAAAATACATCAACACAGAGACTAAAATCAAGTGGAATTAATTTTTCACTATTACAGAGAATTATTTTTTTCCAATCTGCTTATTAAAACCATTAAGGGAACACTAAAATAAAATAAAATAAAATAAAAAAAAACAAAAAAAAAAAACACATCAACACAGACACTGAAATTAAATGGGAATTGTTTATTTTTTCCCAATCTGCTAATTAAAAACATTATATAATAATAATATAAATAAATAAATAAATAAAACAAATAACTAAAACATAATTTCAGAAAATTAATTTTTCCAATGTTCTAATTAAAACCATTATTGGAAAATAAAATAAAATATTGCTAATAGAAATAATAATCTAGAAACTATAATGGAATAAAATAATATAAAATAATATAAAAATCATATAAAAACAATATAAAATGGCATAAAATAAAAACTAAAATGCTAAAAACCAAATCGATGCAGATACTGATATTTAGAAAAAAAAAAAAAAAAAGTGTTTTTTCATTATTTCGGATAATTATTTTTCCAATCAGGTGACTGAAACCATACCAAAAAAAAGTTTATAGATGCAGATGTTACTATCTACAGACAAAAATGGTGCAAAGTAATTGTGTAAAATTGCATAAAATACAAACAGAAAGATTTCAGACAGATTTCATTTCTCATCATTGCACTCTTCTTCTTTGCTATGCGTTTGCCAATCGTCTGACTGAAACCATTCCTGGGAAGCTTTCCATACTGTACATCATTGAACACAGGAGTGGGAAGTTGAAAAGAGGGAAGTAAACACACTGTACTTCGCAGCATCCTGTATTTACACTCGCAAACTTTATACACACACAATCATTGTGCCAGAAAGACAGTGTAACAAACAAAACCAGACCGTAGTTAGATAGACAGATAGACACGCAAAGTGACAGACAGCCGGAGCAGGTGGTGGAAGATGGGAAAAGCCGCTCAAGCCATGACCACTTCAGACACGCTACGCAGAGCGTGACCGGGAAAACGCAGGCCGCCCCGGCTCACCGGAGTCCACTCAAAATCCCTGTTACCTGGGAAACGCGAGGAAAGTTGCACAGCTGGGGCCTCTAAACAAACCCAGGGAGGAGGGCAGAGCTCGCTTTCTGGGAAATGAAGCTCGCCGAGGAGTGGCACCTGCGGAAACCATTATTAAAACAGATGGAATCAGGGGAGAAGGATGCGCTCAGGCTAAGCAGAAGAGACGGAGAGCCGAGGGACGCGCAGACGCGGGAACACTGAGGCTTACCACCGGACACCAAACGAGGGATTACGCCTGTCAGCGTGACATACGGCCCTAAAGCCCGGCTCTCGCTGCAGCGGGCCGCTCCGTGCGGCTTAAAGACATATTCCATGCTCTCCCCCGTGACATGTCTACAACGTAGATGGTTTTAAAACGCAAGCGTGGATTATCCAGATATGTTCTGCAGCTTCTGGACACTTCATGCTTTTTCATCGTGACTAATGTGGCCGTGACAACGCTGATGAATTATCGGCCCGGTGAAGGCTCTCTGTTGTTTCGTTACGTGTTTGCTAAAAGCTTTCTAGCGGATCTGCTCAGATACGAGGAGGATGACATGATGGGCCTGACCCACGAACCCTGTACGATTTTCCACCCGTAGATGAGGATAAATCAGGCCTGAAACCTGAGGGCCGAGAGCAGATGACTGATTTTACCCCAGTAATAAGCCTAAGTCTCTGTAGAAAGATCTTTCTATTTGCTGCAGGAAGTGTTCTCGTGTTTAAAGGGATAGTTCACTCAAAAATGTCCCACCTTCATTTTGTTCCAAAGACCTTCGTTCATCTTCAGAATACAAATTAAGGGATTTCTGATGAAATCTGAGAGTTGTCTGAACAAATACTAAAAAAATATATATATATAAATAATAATAATAATAATAATAAAAATCTAGTGAGTATTAATTTTTCATGAATTCCACTCAAATAAAATAAATAAAAATGAAATAAAATGAAATAAAATAAAATAAAATGAAATAAAATAAAATAAAATGAAATAAAATAAAATAAAATAAAATAAAATAAAATAAAATAAAATAAAAAAACACAACATGAGGGCGAATAAATAATGACAATTTTTAATTTTAGGTGAACTATCCCTCATCCTTATCTGGTCATGAATGTTAAATATGACAAAATATTCTACATAGATGTACATATTTTGACAATTTAGAGATTATAATTATATAACCAAATAATAGAATTACAGTAAAAAATACACATATCTGAAGTACACTATATAAATCCATGAATGATGCGAAGGTCTATATAATGAAAACATTAATCAACATTAATAAATGAGGATATTTCAAAAATGTATTTACAAATCTAAATAATTATTGTGTTGTGTTATTGTTAAATTATTGTATCCACAAACCTCCCAAATAGAAAAAAGTATATATTTAGCATAAACTAAATTCATATATCACTACTATCCCACTGTTTTTCCATCTGACCAATTTAAAGATTGACTCACTCTCACAAATACTGATGTCAAGATAAAAATTAAAACATAAAATATTAATACTAAAATAACTATTCAATGAAAAGATTTAGTGACATCTACTGTACAATCATCTTATTATATCTTAAGTATTGTTTCAAATGTTGGGGGCTGTAACATTTATTTATTTAAATGAATACTTTTATTCAGCAAGATTAGAATTTAGAATCGCAAAATTTAGAATGTTTCGATTTTACTTCGGAATTTTAATTAAAACATTCTTTTGATCTTTCTATTCATTAAACAGTCCTGAAAAAATATTACAGTTTGCACAAAATGATTAAGAAGCACAACTTTCCAGGACTGTTTTTAATAAGAACAAGAAATGTTTCTTGTGCAACAAAATAAAATGATTTCTGAAGGACCATGTGACACTGAAGACTGGAGCAATGATGATGAAAATTCAGCTTTGCCATGAGAGAAAGAAAAATGCATTTTAAAATATATTAAAATAGAAAACTTTGAATTGTAATAATAAAATAAGATTTTTTTGCAGCCTTTTGGTAACCCCAACTTTTGGTAATGTATATACAGTATGCATTAACTACTGTCAGTGTAATGTTACTCTTTATGGCTTCCACTATCTTTAAAATCATCCTGTGTGCCATAAACTGCATTGAACCGAGCTGTCAGAGCATCAGCGACAAATACGGCCACACAGCGTCCTGTGTTTCCATGCGCGTGTGCCTGCGTCTGTGTTTAGGGAAGGAAGGAAACGTTCATCCCAAGGTCAGTCACTGTAAATCTCACCTACATCAAACACGGCTCAGACAAAGTGCACTGTCTGTTTCTCAGGTCTAAATCAGGGGAGAAGGTGGTCTGTAACGAATTCAAGGCCTCCGACCGAAGGCCGCGTTCCAGAAGTTTCTCCACAAACAGGCCTGGCAAGACAACTCCGCCTGTGGGGAACCCAGGAACCATGGAGTCGTGTGTGGTCATCTTTATAACACACACATATTCAAGTCGGTCGCACCGCAGCACAGACAGAGCAAGTTTTTTCCGTTCTCGTAGATAAAAAAAGACCTATCAGACCAGCGCCGGTTGGCGGGAAGCTGGTTTAAGAGTCCGGTTACGTCATATGGTGGATGGATGAAAAGGTGGTTTCATAAATGGGCCCATTTATTGGATCGACAAAGACAGAAGGGGTGTATGGAGTGAGGCTACCACAGACCAAAATGAAGTACCCTCAACCCCCACTGGCCACAGCCCAATTACCAACACCACACTGAATGCAATAAAACAACTCGGGACCCACAACTACCAAGACTAGGCCATCCTCAACCGAAAAGGCAAGCCCGACTCCATTGCTTAAACTCAAGCTACCTGAAACCCGGATGTGAATGAAGCGGCTCCGCAGAGGCCAGTGATATTTCTGCCGATGTCAGACACTTCTTTGTGTCCACGCAGCACTGCATCTGGGTTGGTCGTTTGACTAGAGATGGCAGTCTTTCAGATCCTTCACTCTCAACGAGCCCCCGATGAGTTTAACTCATCTGTGGGTGTAATTCGTCTCTCTCGGTCCAAGACCACCCTGCTCCCATCTTCTCAAACTCTCATTAACCTGCCTGCCATAAATGGGCCTGTACATTATATATATCTATCTACGTATGAATATATGCATGTATGTGCGTGTGTAATTCATATTAGTATAAGAAATTAATACTTTTATTCAGCCACATTAATTGATATTGACATACTACAAATAATAATATTACATAATTATTGATAAAATACATTTCAATAATTTATTAAATTATTATTAACAATACAAATAATACATTTATAATGAATTATAAAAAATAACTCATTTACAATATTACAAAACATATATATTTAAATATCAGCTCAACTCTGCTCATCTAAGAATCTGGAATAAAACATATGGTTTTCAAAAATAAATAAATATAAAATTAAATAATAAAATAAAATAAAAATTAAGCAGCACAATTATTTTCATATAAGAATCTGGAATAAAAATGTATTATGTTTTCAACAAATAAATATAAAATAAAACAAAAAATAAAATAAAATAAAATAAAGCAGCACAATTCTTTTAATATAAGAATCTGGAATAAAAAAATGTATTATGTTTTCAAAAATAAATAACTAAAAATATTAAAAATTAAATTAAATTAAATTTAAGCAGCACAATTATTTTAATATAACAGCCTGGAATAAAAAAAAAATGTATTACGGTTTTCAAAAATAAAATGAAATAAAATAAAATAACATTTAAGAAGCACAATTCTTTTAATATAAGAGTCTGGAATAAAAAATATATTATGTTTTCAAAAAAAAAAAGCAGTTGTTTTAATATAAGAATCTGGAATATTTTTTTAATAGTTTTCAAAAATAAATAAATAAAATAAAACAATAATTAAACAGCACACTTGTTTTAACATGGATAATAAGACATGTTTCTTGAGCACCAAATCAGCATATTAGAAACGGAAAAAAAATATATATAAAGTGAATCTATTTTAATATTTGCATTATAAATGCAGCCTCTGTGAGCATGTGACATCATGAAACACCAAAAAAGGTTACTTTTTGTACATAAATCCTTCATTTATAAATATTATTTTTGTGTTAAACATAAAATAAACATGATGGTCCAATTTGGATGGAGAGCTTTTGTTTTTGGATAAACAATCCCTTAAACTGCACATCAGCCCAAATTACTATCTGTCGTGCATCCAAGTCAGACGAAATGGATGATAGCGGAGCGAAAGACAAGAGTAGCTGATTACCAAAATGACAAGGAAACCCATCAGGGTAATCAGGCATGGGTGCGAATGCCAGGAGAGCTTAACCTCAGAGCCACAGTCGTAATCCCCTCCAGATCCAGCCATGAAGGTTCAAGCAGTCAGGCCAGTGATGACAGAGCAAAACCACCACACCTGCCAGGCCCTCGCTGACGGCTTCTTTTCTCTCCCTCTTTCACTTGTTTTCTTTCCCCACCCTCTGTTTTCCCGCACTCGTCTTTGAGGGGGCTACAGCTGTCCGGCCTCTCCGACGGTGGACAGGAGGAATTTTTTCCGCTCACCAGACCGCATGTCATGATGTCACCCGCGCGGCGACACGGAGTGAGGCTGAACAGATGGTTTGGAGCGCGCTCAGACCGAGCGACCCGTGGCAGCTCCGCTCAGCAGCCCTGATAAACGGGGCCAAGCCACCTCTGAGCCGAGCAGCTTCAAAAAACACTTAAAAGCCCTTTATCACCCCAGCAATTGAATCCCCTTGATCCCCTAAAACAGGACCTGTAGCTGCCTGCGCTCTGCTTTACAAGAGGGGGAAAACTCACTCTTTAAATCATAACAGCCCACTTTCCAGGCCTTTCCTTTATCTGACCCAATGATGGGCGCTCTGATACTTCTAATGGCTCCCAGTCAAAGGCAAACACCGGCGTGTGTTTTCTCAGCGATACGAATCGGATAGCAACAGACTTCTAAGACGTCTGCCGAGGTGCTGCGGCGGCCTTCCAAATACTTTCTATATCTGCGCCGTAAATCACCGCTGTGAGGATCATTGTTCGTCAAAATGTTTGATTTCGGCCAATTTTCCAAAGGTACAGTAGCCTGCTGTGTCTGGAGCTGCTTCGACGCCACTCCTGAATCTTTGAAGCGTCTTTAAACGCACCTTTGAAATACGCAACATCAAACGTTATCACCGAACCGCCCTCGTGCACTTATTCATCGCGCATTAATTTGCCGTCTTAAATCAAAACGTAATAAAAATGGCAAAAAAAATCCTAAATAATATGTAATTACAGCACTGATTTTTTTTCCCGTTGCTTTAAAGGGATAATTCACCCAAAAATGAAAGTTTTGTCATGATATATTGACCCTCATGTCGGCCCTGTATGACTGACTTTCTTCTGCAGGACACAAAATAAGAGAATTTACCAACCGTTTTTGTACAAAAAGAAAAAGCCAGTGGGAACATTGAATTTTATTTTTAAAAATTTAATATTTATAATATATTTTACATTTCAGGGCAAACTATCCCTTTTAGTACCAAAAAAATAAATAAAATAAAATAAAATAAAACAAAGAATAACCAGCCTGATTCTTAGACAGCAGAACCAACCTAGAATATCCAGAAAAATAGTACTTTTTTTTTTTTTTTTAAATACTATTTTTAACTTTGGGGTTAACCATCCCAACTCGGAGAACTTCCATCGCCAAAAGAAGAAAAATAAAACATGACTAGCCTCATTCTCGGACATATTTTTAATAACACATATTTTTAATAATATTTTTCATTTTGGGGTAAACTATCTCTTTTAGAGAGCTTATATCAACAAAAAGGGAAACAAATAAACAAATATAAATAATTAAATATAATTAAATATAAATAAATAAAATAGCCAGCCTCATTCTTAGACATTTTTCTAAATATTTATTTATTATTTTTTTTTATTTATTTATTCATTCATTTATTTATTTATATTTTGGTGCAAACAGTCTCTTTAACTTGAGGGAACTTACAGTACCAAAAATAAAAAAATAAAAAAATAAATAAAAATAATAATAACCAGCCTGATTCTTAGACATCACAACCAACCCTCAATCTAGAATATTCAGAAAAAAAAATATATATAAAAAAAATAAATAAATAATATATTTAACTTTGGGGTTAACCACACCACTATCTTGGAGAACTTCCATCACCAAAGAGGAAAAATAAAACACATAACTAGCCCCATTTTCTGACATTTTTCAAAATATTTAAATATTTCTATAATTTGTTTAATTTTGGAATAAAATGTCCCTTTAACTTGTGAGAGCTTACATCACAAAGAAATACATCAAAAAGAAATAGCTTCATTCTCAGACATTTCTTAAAATATTGAAATATTTCTTTTTATCATTTTTTACGTTTTGTAGTAAACTCTTCACCCCCCAAAAAAGCAACATTTTTTAAACTATTCAAATATTTTTCGTACTATTTTTATTTTTGGGTTAAACTATCTCTTTTAGAGAGCTCAACAAAAAGAAATAAAATAAAATAAAATAAAATAAAATAAAATAAAATAAAATAAAATAAAATAAAATAAAATAAAATAAAATAGTCAGCCTTATTCTCAGACATATTTCAAAATATTTATTTATTTATTTTATTTTTATTTTGGTGCAAACTGTCTCTTTAAGTTGTGGGAACTCTTAATCTAGAATATTCAGAATACAATTTTTTTTTCTTTTTCAATAATATTTTTAACTTTGGGGTTAACCACCCCACTAACTTGGAGAACTTCCATCACCGAAAGAGGAAAAATTAAACACATAACTAGCCTCATTCTCAGACATTTTTCAAAATATTTAAATATTTCTATAATTTGTTTAATGTTGGGGTAAACTGTGCCTTTAACTTGTGAGAGCTTATATCACGGAAAAATAAATAAATAAAGAAATAGCTTCATTCTCAGACATTTCTCAAAATATTTAAACATTTTTTAGCATTTTTTACATTTAGTAGTAAACTCTTCAACTTGTGGGAACTTGTGGCACCCAAAAAAAAAAAAAAGCAACCAACAACTACTCTTTCTCAGAAACCAGAACTCTGCATAAGCAGCTGAATGGACAAGGGGAGGAGGGCGGAGGACCGTTTCCCGCACTTTACAAGAGATTTAAGTTCAGTCCACTCCCAGAAGCATTCTGGAAGGCAGACGTACACAATCATACCATGTTACCGGCAGACAAGCTGCCATGCCCGATCGGGGTGGTACAGGATGGAGACAGCACTTGGCACCAGCCTATTCGACCACATTACAAATGCCAATAAACGCCCGACGTGGTCGCCCACCGCCGCCTGCCCCCTTTTTAACAGGTTGGACCTGGACAACGCCAGCGCGGCCCGCGCCAGCTCTTGTAACACCGTTTTACGATGTTATTATTTGCCTTTCTGCTGTTTATTTTATTCCTTTAATTAGGGCCGGGTTTCAGTCTAAAGGCTTAACTCTGGAAAGCCAAGGTTTTAACGTGTCCCACTGCACTTGTGTTAGCGCTGAGCAATCGACAGCGAGCTGCGTTTCTCACCCACTCCGAGAGAAGGATTTAAAGCATGTCAGAGCACACAAAAACCCTTAAATTATTCAATATTATAAACAAGCTGCAGGGGAAAAAAAAAACCGACATCAGCTGGGCGTTTACGAAATGAATCGCATTAAACCTTGGCTTGTTTCGCAGCAATCTGTCAGATTTCACCATCGGGTCCCAGAGTAGCACTTTATCACCCTCTGGGTCCCGATCGTCTCTCTCAGACTGTCGTGCACGTGATTTAGCCTTATGCAAGACTATGTGATCTGATTCATAATGCATTATGATGGACGGACAATTCACACAGAGACGTTCGCAGTGCGAAAGGGGGCAGAAACAGGTCAAACCGGCCTCAAATTACCAACCAAATCTGCTATTCCACCACTTCACGCTCAAGACGTCCATCAAACGAGCCAGATGTGGCCGCACGGCATCAGTCACGAGAGCCAAACGCCCCTGCTGATGGCTAAAGCGTCCCGCGAGTCCTACCGCTTGTGTGTTTACATACAACCTGACAGCTGGAGTTCGGAGGGGCATCTTTTCAAACGCCAAAGCGGGGAAGAGATACTTGACCCTCATCTACAAATGGAGAAATAAGCACCACAAGGCTTCACCTGCGAGGCAGATAATGGGTTGTGACTTTGACCGCGGAGGTCTCGTGTACGTATCCATTAAGAACTGGCTGCTCCGGCTAGTCAGAGGCGGAGAGGTTCAGAACGGGCCTGTCACGGCCGGCGGCCCCCCCTTAGCCCAGCTATTCCTCCTGCTCCACAAACCTCAGTTTCCTGGGCCCCTAACAAGTCCCAGCTGTGCCTGTAAGAGCTGACAAAACACACTCTTCCACACTCTCTCAAATATACACACAGACATGCACACACACTCACATTTAGTGGATGCAAAAGCCACTGTGTAAAACATACTTTGTGTCTGCCTGGGGAAGAAAAAAAAGCCTCCCTCTTTGCCTACATCCATCTCCGGACACGGCTTTTTACCCTCGCCAGCGCTGACAAGCTACGTTAGCTGCTCTGCGTCCTACCCAGCATGCCGTGCTGCTGGGGTCTTCGAGTATGAGACGGGCAGGCCGTACAGTATGCAGCATCGGGAGTCAAGTTTCGCCTCTCGGCACGGAGCGGTCTGGATCCTTCCCCTTAGCAAACCACTGCTCTACAGGGCCTGCTTTACATGGAAATCCATACAGGTCTTTTTACATGAACATACATGTGCGTGAGTGTGTGTGAATGAGTGAAGGGTAAGGAGGAGAATGCAAAAAAAACACCTTTAAAGTTGTCTATATGAAGTTCAGAGCAATGCATATTACTAATCACAAATTAAGTTTTTATATATTTACGGTAGGAAATGTACAAAATATCTTCATATCTTTTATGATTTTTGGGATAAAAGAAAAATCAATAATTCTGACAAATACAATGTATTTTTGGCTATTGCTGCTTAAGACTGATTTTGTGGTCCAGGGTCAAATCTAACAAGATGAGTAACGTTTAAGAACAAACTTTGAGTTGGCTTGAGAAAGCCTAGCCTGAAAGTTGGAAGCAGTTGCAAAAAAGTATGAAAATTGATATTGCTAGCATGATTTAACACATTGCTTACATGATTTAACATCTTGTTAGCATGTTTTAACATGATTAGCTTGTTGCTTGCATTTTTATAGGCTGATTACAATGATGTTAACATGATTAGCATGTTGTTAGCATGTTACTAGCATGCTGTTAGCATGATTAGCAAGTTAATAGCATGAATCTAGCATGATTAGCAAGTTACTAGCATGTTTATAACCTGATTAACCTTTTGCTAGCGTGATTAACATGTTATTAGCATGTTTCTAACATGACTATCATGTTGCTAGCATGTTGTTAGCATGATTAGTATGTTATTAACATGTTGTTAGCATGATCTGCAAGTTACTAGAATGCTGCAAGCATGATTAACATTACTGGCATGTTAACATGATTAACAAGTTACTAGCATGTTGCTACCATGATTAACAAGTTACTACCATGTTGCTAACATGTTTTTAACATGGTTAACAAGTTAGTAGCATGTTACCAGGATGATTAGCAAGTTACTAGCAGTTGTTAACATGATTATCAAGTTACTAACATGTTGCTAGCATGATTAGCATGTTAATATCAGGTTGCTAACATGATTAGCAAGTTACTAACATGTTTCTACCATGATTAGCATGTTTAAACCAGATAAAAACAGTTGATTCGTAAAAAACAGCTAAAACCAGCCTAGGCTGGTTGTCTAGTCTTAGCTGGTTAAGCTGAAAACAGCTGGTTTAAAATAGTCTGACCAGCTAAAAAGTGGCCAAAACCACTTTAAACCATTTTAAAACCAGCCTGAGAGACCAGCCAAAGCAGCCCTTTAGCTTAGGCTGGTTTTCGCAGTTTTTTTTAAGTAGGGAGTTGTTAAGCTTTGCTATATAAATAAACAGTTTAGATGCACCATAGGTCTCTATGTATAATGTTTTCACCCCTTCAATGAAAGTCTATGGGATTTTAGATGGTTTTGATAGTCTGGTTTTCGAAAACCGTAACACGGATCAGTTAGAAAAGATATAGCCACTAACTTCAGACCAGTCTGAAGGTCTAACCCAAGTTTGGTGGTTGTAGCTTTAAAGCTCTAGGGGTTTTGGCTCAGAAGAAGCAGCAGCAGCAGCTTATATAGCAGAGTAGTAAATTGTCTTTCTCAAGCCAACTAAATAACCTACAAAATTAACAGCACACCTCTCCTTAATAAGCTGCATGATTTGAGGCATCATTCACATTTGCACCACAAACAGCGCATGATGACTTACTTGCCAAAGTTTAGTACTTAGCATTAGGGTTATGTTCAAATCCCCGAGTGCGTGCAAGCACACACCACTATAACAAAATAACCAACCGCAATGTAAATCTTTCCATGATGTTCTTTAAGAGATGGAAAAACACACACCAGTAGCTGTCGTGTTTGCAGCAGATAAGACAACAGAGGAAACGCAGGCAGAAAACGTACAGTGATTACTCATATGCCCCCAGAGACGGGGCGATAGGCGCAGACCCCTCATAGGTGTGGTGCACTTTGTGTGTGTGCATGTAATTCTTTAACTATCCAAAGAAAAACACAGAAAGAGGCCACGGCGGACTGTGACGGACAGGCTGGGTGTGGAGGGTAGTTGGTGTGGGGGCACCCGTGACAGACAGAGATTAATGAGAGCCCAAACCCCCCTCAAATCTCCCACCTCAACCCCTCCAGCAAACCATAATGCCTGCTAATCACCTGGGTGTCAGAGCCTATTGTTGAGACGACTGCGATCCTGCTTATACACACACACACACACAGGTCTCACACCACATCTGCCTGATTGAGTCTGCTGCTCATGGCACTGCATAATCTGCCTCTCTGTTTGATTTTAAACCCGATGTTTCCCACTCACGCTCTTTGCATTCCTTCATTAAGACCAAGCTCTTGTGTTTTGATCAGAACAAGACACCTGTTTTTGTGTGTGTGTGTGTGTTGACATCATCTATCTGGAGAAGATCAGTGAAAAAAGCGAATAAACAAAAAAGAACTAAACAGAAGCAATTGGTCTTAACGTTTGGCCGCCGACTGGATGAGAGAAAAAGAACAGAGCCAGTGATAAAAGGACAGATACAAAAGCGGACAGAAATCAGAGGTGCTGCTGAAGCGTCGTCACGCCAGGCACAGAATGAGGCAGAACAGCGACTCGTCAATCAATGTCATGCGGAGGACGTCCTCAGACAGTCTTAAGCACATTCCTGTCACCAGACGTCCCCCTGGGACAGCCGCCGTGACACTGTCATTCAGGGGTCAATAACGTGCGGTCGCTCGACTTAAGTGCTGAAATTGGACAAGAGTGAATGTGAGGACCACCACTGGAGTAGATACAAGAAGCTTGATAAAGCACTGCTTTATTTTAAAGCTACTGGTTAAAATGTGTGTAAGCATACTGTGATTATAGTAAAATGTAAAATAAAAGTAAAATAAAACACCTCACCTTATATTATTAGAATATTTGATTGTAATTATTACATTATTTTTATAATGCTTTTTTTTCACCCTCAAATATTAGCATTAGTCTGGTCATGCCAGTACATATAAATAATAATTACTGTGCTGAATATGTGGTCAAGAAACTAATATTTACATGTATTTAAATGTACTTGTGAATTTAAATATCCAACTAACCAAAGAACAACAATAAAAGAACAACCAACCAATCAACCAACCAGCCAACGAACAATCAACCAACTAATTAAAGAACAATCAACCAACCACCCAGAGAACAACCAACCAAAGAACAACCAACTACAGAACAACAAACCAAACAACTAACCAAAGAACAACCACCAAACAACCAAAGAACAACCAACCAACTAAAGAACAACCAACCAATTAACCAAAGAGCAAACGAGAAAACCAACCAAAGATCAACAACCATCCAAAAAAACAACAACAATCAACCAATCAAAAACAACTTACCAATTAAAGAACAACAAACAACTAACTACAGCAACAACCAACCAACCATCCATTCATAGAACAACCAACCAAGGAACAACAACCAACCAGCCAAAGAACAACCAACCGACAAAAAACCCCAACCAACCAACCAACCAAAGAACAACAACCAATTCAACCAAAGAACGACCAACTAACCAAAGAACAATAAACCAACCAACCGAACAACCAACCAAAAACAACTAACCAACAAAAGAACAACCAACCAACAAAAGAAAAACCAACTGACCAACCAACCAACTGCAACAGAGCCTACGTTGAGTAGCTTCTATCGTGTCTAAACGTTGAACTAAAACAGTTGGACAATGTCAATCATCAACCAAAGAACAACTAAACCAACCAACTAACCAAAGAACAACCAACTAACTAACGAACCAACCAACCAACCCACCCACCCAAACAGCCAGAGAACAACTAACCAACTAACCAAAGAACAACAAACCAAACAACTAACCAACCAAAGAACAACCAACCAACCAAAGAACAACAACCACCAATCTAACCAAAGAATGACCAACTAACCAAAAAACAACTAACCAAAAACAACCAACCAACGAACAACCAACTAACAAAGAACAACAACCAACAAACAACCAACTAACCAAAGAACAACAACCAACCAAGGGACAAAACCAACCAACCAACCAAAAAAAAAAAACAGTGGGAGGTCACGTGTTACTGAATTTGGGTTTCCAACATCACAACTCCAATAAATTCAGAGGAAATGCTTTTTCTAGGCTGGGAAGGAGTTTAAAAAGAATTCTGTTTGGAAAAAAAAGGATACAAATATTTTTTTTTTTTATTATAAACATTTTTTTGAAAAATAAACAAATTTGTTATCAATTATTAGATGCAGAGTTAAAAAATTCAAATTATTCACTTTTAATAATACTTCAAAGGAACATTTCATTGAGAAGCACATGCAAAAACAGACATGCAACCACACACTCCAGCTCTATTTACGACTCAAATTCCGCAGGTTTGGGGGACCTGGTGCTGAAGTAGGGCCCCTGAGGGCCATATTTCTGGCCCCAGCAGGGTGTACCAGCCATGGAGCGATTTACAGTGGGGAGTGAGGGTCTGGATCTCATCTTTACCTAACACTTCAGACGCAGCTCCCGGGCCTCCTTGAGCCCAACGAGCACAGGGCAGCAAAGAGGGAGGGAGACGGTGAGGCCGGGTCCCGCTTTGAAGTTTAAAAATAAAAACGAGGTGGAAAAAACGGTTTTGGGCCGCAAGACCGAGAGACAAAGGTAAAGTGATCGATTCGGCTTTCAAAGTGAGTCTTTGACACACCTGGGCGTGTGAGGTTTCAAAGTCAAGCTTTTTTTCGGCTCGCTCTGAAGCGTTCAAGATGTTCGCTTAAAAGCGAGAAAGTCCCGTAAGCACCTTTTTTTTCTTGGGGCAGAACAAAAGCAGAGCAGAGGTAAGTCTCTCTCCTCTCTTCCTACTGATGTTCGCTATCACAAGCTTCATCTTTAGAGCCACTCAGTGCAACTTTAAGAGGGCGAGCAGCTGCCGGGGAGGAAAATACTCAGACCACACAAGCGAAAAGAGAGAGAGAAGGATTGAGAGACGGAGAAAAGACAAGACAGCTCAGACTCTCTCACTCCACTCCAGCTGAAACAGATGACAAGACAGAGCACACATATCAGCCTTTCCCCCCTCTAGCCATCCCGGCTAATCTTTTCCACATTCCCCCGCACTCTTTTTTCCCTTCTCTCCGATTCTTACCCCCATATCCCCCTCTCCGTGTCAGCGATGTTAATCTGCTGAAGGAGCTGAGCGCCTTTGACAGATGCCGGTTTGGCGACAGCTACAGAGTGACTTGTGACAGGAGGCCCGCACTGTAACCGTGGCTCACCTGTCAATCTAACCGGCAAAAGTTCTCCATGAAAATAAGGGGGGCGAAAGAGAGAACGGGGAAGGAGAGAGAGAGAAAGAAAGAGAGAGAGAGAGATTTTTTCCCTCAGTAATAGGAGGTAGATTTTAACGAGCAAGATTCAAGCGTCTGATACCGCGAGAGCCATTTCCTGTCGAAAATATGGACAACTTCAGGCTGAGCCAGCACACTGCCATGACTGGGCTGTCAATCACTTTCTTTCCCCAACAAAACACACATACACACACTCGCTCGCTAATAAATAAGCACTTGGTTATTACAATAATTCAGTTTGAATCTAAAAACAATCAAAACCGGGGATGAAAAGCAGACTTTGTGAACAGCTTCGCCTCCTTTTAATAGGACACTGGAGCTTGTCTTTCTTCTTGAGTTTTGACAGTTCAGGGGACAGCTATGGAGAAACTTTTTAAGACAAAAATTCTAATGTTACATTTTATAAAATCATTTGAATTATTAATTAAATTTTAAGTGTAAATTCAAATAATTTTAAAAAGTTTCTTATGTGCACAAACTGCGTTTATTTGATCAAAAATACAGTAAAACGCTTCATTTTTAAGATTTTAAAAAAGCGTTTCCTATATATTAAACTGTTTTGGATCAGTAAGATTTGCAATGCTTTTTAAAGAAGACTTTTCTGCTCATCAAGGCTGTGTTTATTAGATTAAAAATACAGAAAAAAATAGTAATATTGCAAAATGTTATTGCAATTTAAAATAATGGTTTTCTGTTTTAATATATTTTAAAATTTCATTTATTCCTCTGATACAAAGCGGAATTTTCAGCATCTTTACTCCAGTCTTCACTGTCACGATCCTTCAAAAATCATTCTGATATGCTGACTTATTACTTTTACTATCAATGTTGGAAACAACAAATATATTTTTGAAAGCTGTGATACTTTTTTCAGGATTCTTTGATCAATACAATTATTATTTTTTTAATTCAAAATAGAAATCTTTTCTAACACTTTTTTATCAATTTAACACATCCTTGCTGAATAAAAGTATTATTTTCTTCCAAAAAAGGAAAGAATAAAAATTTACTGACCCTAAACCTTTGTACGGTACAAAAGATTTCTATATTCAGATTTATTATCAATGTTGAAAACAGCTGTGCTGTTTAATATTTTTTGGAACCTGTGATACTTTTTTTTAGAATTCTTTGATGAATAAAAAGTTAAAAAGAATGCCATTTATTTAAAATTAGAATGATTTCTGAAGAATCATGTGACACTGAAGACTAAAGTAATGATGTTGAAACTTCAGCTTTGATCACAGGAATAAATTTCATTTTAAAATATATTCACATATCAAACAGTTATTTTACATTAAAATAATATTTCACAATATTACTGTTTTTTCTGTATTTTTAATTAAATAAATGGAGCCTTGAACAGCATAAGAACCTTCTTTAATAATTAAAAAAAAAATTGTACTGATCACAAACTTTTGAACAGAGCCGTGTATATTAAAATAGAATTTGTTCACCTCCTTAAAGTTTAGCTAAGTAAGCCTACACAGACACACACACAGGTAAGAGCTTAAGACTAAAAGTGCGAATCTGAGAATTATCCGTCGCCTGCTGAAAGCTTTCAGTGAGATAGTGTTCCAGAAAGTTCCAGACACTGCGATTGAAAAGCTGAAATGGCGGGTACAGAATGGAGTCAGGAAATGGGTCAGACGTCCAAGGGCACCATATAAATGATTCAGAGTCAGCGCTGGGAAAGAAGAGGAACTGAAGCGACCAGACGTGGTCTTGGGGTCAAAAATGAAGCCGTTGCAGAACTTTTTAAGGCGTCAGAGTAAGCAAAGAGAAGCACTTGACACAGACCACGCAAACATACAAGGCTGATATAAACAGTGTATAGTTATGGAACGCTGCTTGTCCAGTCAAATTAATGAACCCTACATGCAGCCTTCAACACATCTTTTCATGTCAAACAGAATCTTAAACGTGTTGTCCACTGCGTCTAATTGACGGCCAAATACGTGAAGGAAAATCTGCACGTTCCACACAAATGGATGGAAAGTGAAGACAGGAAAAATTATAAAATGATTACTCATTAAACATGTTTTAACTGAAACACTTTGATTAGAGAAGGAAAAATACGAAACACCTGGAACTTTCGAATTCGCTCAGCGGCGAAATGATTTTAAATTCACTCCATGTTCACTTAATTATGATGAATCTTTAAAAATGTTGAGTTTAATATTTTATCCAGTGTATTAAGACATGAAAATGTTTAACTGCTTAACTGAAATGACCCATAGGCACCCTTCCTGCAAATGTCTGATAATTGAATATCTCTCAGGAAGAAAGTCTTTTCGTTTGCTGGGATCTTTTCTCTTTGTAAAATGATTGCCTGTCAGTTCTACTTTGCTTTTCTGTTTTTTTTTTTTCAGTCAGTGCTCTCTTTAAGTCAATCTTTCTTTTTTCCTTCCCTTTTTAAAGAATAGATATTTAAGGACGATAATTGCTTGGCACGGGGAACGTATAATCAAGTGAAAAGGCAGCGTTTTTTTTTTTCCCTCTGCCTTTTTTGTGAAATCCGTTTTGTTAAGCAGAGATTATAGCTGAAAAAAAATTGGCAATACAAGAGCAATTAAAGTTAAAAAACACAGCATGGTATTTAAATGAAGGGTTGACTGAAGAGTCCTGCGGGACTCGTTTTTTTACGGCTCCATTTTCTCGATTTCGATCTCTGTCCTCTTTACTTGAGATTTTAAAAGAGCGGGAAGAGTAAAATCAGGAAGAAACAAAGCCAGCGAGCGTTTTACAGCGCCTTGGAACGGAGAAAACATGCTGAGCTCTGAATTTTCTGATATTATATGCACAATTTCCCCGAAAGATCACACAGAATTGTAATTTTAGGGCAGCGAGAGCTGCAGCGTCTACATAATTTCTGCAAAACCTGAGCAGGAGAGAGAGAGCCGAGTGAAAAAGTGAGAGAACGTCAAGTAACAATTGCCTGCTTTGCTATAAAAAAAGACATTTCAGCTCTACTATGAGAACGTTTTGCTGCATCACATTCTGACACGGTTTTCCCACTTGATTTCATGACGGACCCGGCTCAATCCACACCCTCAAAATGGATGTTATATATTCTTAGCCGTCTCTAGTAATCGCCCCGTAATCATTGCAATCTAGGACATTTTATAATGATCTCATAGACATAAACACTGTCAGTAATACCACAGAAAAAGGCAGATCTGCACATAACTATATGTGTGGAGTGACGTTAAGCCCAGACAGAGTTGAGTAGTTATTTTGAGGCTGCCTTGTTTGGCAGGCACTTTATCGCCTGTAGCGTTTGGGCCCGTGTTGACGGCAGCACTTCATGTCGGTCGGGAGAGTTTTGGGGTGTTGTTCGTGTTCAGCATGCTCAAGTGAACTTCCAGCACGACTACGGCCCATTAGCTGCTTTTTACAAATACCCACGCAGCAAAAAAAAACACAAGCCAAAAACACAAATACAAACAATGCTGCAATTAGGAAGTGTGAACTACATGTTTTGGAGAAGGAATTGAGTCCAAGTTATCAGAGTTGATCCTAATAAACTACACTGTTTATGCTTTCAACAAACCCAAACGACAAACCGTTTAACCTCTGGAACGGCAAATGACTAGCAGCCCAGTTTATCAAAAACATGAGAGCTGCCTATCCAGACAGTACTTTTAAGATATTATGGATATGCCACGATGCAAAGGATGCTTTAATAAAATAAAAAAATATATAAATAAATAAATAAATAAATAAATTACTAATACTAATAAATAATAAACATAAAAAATTCTAATAAAATGAAATACTAATAATAACATTATTAATAAATAGATAAATAAAAAACATAAATATTTTTGTAGGTAAATATTTAAAAGCAATTCAACAAGAGAACTGCAAATATAATAATAATAGTAATATTAATAAACAGATACATAAAAAATAAACAAATGAATAATAATAATACTAATATTACATAAATTAATTAACATGAATGTTTACTATTTAATAATACAAATGTTTAGACAATACTAATAACATCAACAACAGAACCACAGTAGTAGTAGCAATAATAATAATAATAATAATAATAATAATAATAATAATAAATAGATAAACAAAAAACATAAATAAATAATTTTTTGTTGCTGGTCAATATTTAGCAGCCTCATTTATAATATGAATGTTACTAATACTAATAACATCAACAAGAGAACCGCAAATATAATAATAATAATAATAATAATAATAATAATAACAACAGCAACAGCAACAACAACATTTTAACAGCCTTAATAACACAATTAATAACNACAGAACCACAGTAGTAGTAGCAATAATAATAATAATAATAATAATAATAATAATAATAATAATAATAATAAATAGATAAACAAAAAACATAAATAATTTTTTGTTGCTGGTCAATATTTAGCAGCCTCATTTATAATATGAATGTTACTAATACTAATAACATCAACAAGAGAACCGCAAATATAATAATAATAATAATAATAATAATAATAATAATAACAACAGCAACAGCAACAACAACATTTTAACAGCCTTAATAACACAATTAATAACAATATTAATAACAATAAAATATAACAACCATGATAAAAATAATTTTAATAGCCTTAATAACACAATTAATTATAATAATAATAACAAATAATAATAATAACCATAATAATAATAATAATACTAAATATTATTATTATTATTATTGCTGTTGTTTTGTTGATGTTGTTGTTGTTATTAATTATAATACTATTAATAATTATTATTATTATAATAATTATTATTATTATTATCATTACGGGCTAAAAACAAAATAAAAAAAAGAAAATATTTTAATATTTATAATATATTTAACATTACAGGGCAAACTATCATTTTAACTTGTGTCAACTTATAGTACCAAAATAATAAAAAATAAAATAAAATAAAATAAAATAAAATAAAATAAAATAAAATAAAATAAAATAAAATAAAATAAAATAAAATATTTTTTTTTGTATGTACAGTATTGCAAGGCAGCTTACTATGTTTAGAACACAGTCAGAGTGGTGGCAAATCCTGCATTAGACGAGCGGGTGAAAGTGCAGTGACGTTAATACAGGTTGACATGCACCTTTCAGCCCCTTATCACGACCGAGCCCGAGTACATACTGAAGATGTGAGAGAGTGAGAGCGAGAGGAGTGATATAGGGGAAGAGGAGAGTGATCTGATTCATCTCAGTGTCAAACAGGGCCACTGGTTTGAGATGCTCGCACAGGCCCGCAGCGCTGTGCCGATCCGATGGGGGTTCTGGCCGCGGGTTTATCAGATAGCGTGGCGTGGAGATGAAAGGTCTGGCGAGGTGGAGGGGGTACGTGTCTCCTCTTTGTTGCAGACATGTGTTAACATTGTTGGGGATCAGCGAGCTGGACCGCGCACATGCCGATCATACCTCGGAGAAAAGCGGCGGAAAATGGGATCTTTAAGTATTCATGTGCTCAGATTCACACAGTGCTCAGGCCTCGGCAAGGGGGGCGCGAACAGAGCGCAACGGAGGGGAATACGCCAACCGCTGATGAAGGAGAGAACAAAGGCTGGGAGAGACAAAAGACAATCGTGGATGGAAGAAACTAGACAAAAGGAGGATGAGCTGGAAACAGAAAAGGATACAATTGGAGGGGGAGAGGGAAGAAAAAGAGGTGCATATAAGATATTAAGGAATGAGTGCGATGCAATTATCAAGGGTGGGAAAAAAGGGCGTCACATGAGTGAGGTTTTTCACAGCCGGCCACCCACCTGCATCCCCCTCCGGACTAAAATAGACTGAGCCCTTTTCCAGGCCAGACACTAATCTTCACAGGTATTCCCTGGGACTGTGAACTAGAGAGGGATGGTGCGGCAAGAGCAAAACCTCATCAAACCTGACGGTGCCTGAGAGACAGACAGGAACGCTGGAAAAAGCTCATGATCAAAGCATGTTTTACCATGAGAAGACACAAAAGACAGCAAAAGAGAGATGAGACAGACTGACAGGGATCCAAAAGTCTGAGACCACTTGTGAAAATACTTCTGCTCTGCATTTTTCCCTATTTAACACCATGACAAATTGTTATCAACAAAAACCTATTAAAAAAATGTATTACATTTTTAAATAAATAAAAAATATTAAAAAAGTTTATTATTATTATAATA
>JAHKKF010524196.1:45613-57491 GCA_019740295.1 Labeo calbasu | reverse complement strand
CATCTGTAAGTCAGAAATATACCGGGGCATTACTTTACTGTAAGCATCCACTGTAGATTGTATATTTAATGGGTTCTATATTGTCTTCTTTTGTCGAGCCGCGCTGCGCAATGTCTAACAGTGTACGTAAGTAACTAGTAAAGTTACGCATTACTTTTGAATTTCTAAGAAAATATCTGAGTTACTTTTTCAAATAAGTAAGTTACTTTTTTCCCCATTTATTGATTGACAAGTCTCCTTTCGGGAAATTGGGAGTATATGATATGACTGTTCTAGACTAAATGTGAACATGCATTAATTCATCTCACTCACAAAACACAGATTCAGTATTCCACAAAATGAATAAAAACAGTGAAATGCAAACTCAGAATATGACACAACCCTGCAGAAATTAAATACGTTAAATAAAACAAATATCCTTTATGTATTTAATCCCATTTTATTAACCAGTGTCTTTGCTGCTGACCTTCGATGATGCAATTCAACCACACTACAAATCAAAATTACTTTAGATAAACATATGTGCTTAATTTTTTTATAGCTGAAGTAATGTAATTAGTTACTTTTTCAGGGAGTAACGCAAAATTGTAATGCATTACTTTTAAAAGTAACTTTCCCCAACACTGTCTATGTCCACCAACAGCCCTATTTCCAGGTGGTCACCCTAGGTAGATTTGTACATACACTGCCAACACACATTAATGTTCAAACAACATGTACAAGTGAACTTCGCATCCGATGACCCCTTTAAAGTTCTTTGAGAAACAATGTACACTGAAAGCTTTAAAAATAACACTAATGAATCTCTGTTGTTGTTTTTTTTTTTTTTTCAGACAGATGCAGCCTCTGACCTTTAAATTAAAACAATCTCGTGATTTTATGAAATCAGTTACTGCTTTATTTAATAAGGAACACATTTATCTTAATGTTAATTGTCTATTTTATTTATGTATGTATTACAAGTGGGCCTACAGCGCCCCCTAAATAAATAAAACACCGTACCGGAGGAGCATTAGGACCTGGGGGAAGCTGTTGAATCCATCGCATACTGGTCGCGTCAGTCTGTAGGTGCATTCAAATTAAATGGACCATCCAAAAAGTGAATCTAAGCAGCATTCAGGTAGAAGTTCTCTTCAAGAATGACCCGTTGACATGATTGCTAATACACCCTGAGTACATGTGAGTTTGTTGTCTTACTGGCAAGGCATATCGGCGTGATTTTTTTTATATCGGGACATGCCGATATTTACATTTTAAACTTTATCAGCCGACAGAGGGTTTGCACGTACCACACGATTTGGTCTGTTACCCGGATGCTCGGCCATATTTGCGATACTCGGATGTAAACAACAGCATGGATTGCAGATTAATGTACTGCTGAATCTGTTGTTCTGCTATTTTATACTGTCTAAACCATGAAAAAAAAAACAAGCTGCTAAATCATATAGAGAAGGACTTAGTAAGCAGGAAGGGGCACAATAGTTTAACAAACTAAAGTAAATAGGTGGTAAAGATACGTACGAGCAGTATTAATTAACATATTAACCTAATATTTCACCTACCTGACCGGAAATGATAAGAACAAACACGAATGTTGTCAAGATTCTTGTCCTTTAAATCCTGGTTCAGTTTGGCCAATCACAAATGCCTTGTGTTTCTCAGTTTTTTGCACTCTTCTTGATTTGTTGTAAGTTTTGGCAGTCTGTCATAATCCAAATGTTTTTCCCGTTCTGACTGATTAGTACAGCCCAAAACATGACAATAATTGACCATTTTCAGCAGAAATAATCAGCAAAATATGAGAGTTTCATTCAGTTCAGTGGCATTGTTTACGTTCAGTGCCGCCAGTATGGCTATCACGTATCGTGTGAGGAAAAGCGAATGATTACAAAGGTCAAAGATAAAATCTTTATTATATTCCACCGGTAAATCCAAAACAGGTAACTCCACAGCAGGACAGTAAAACCACGCATACATTGACGAGATCAGACGACAAACACTGAACCGAATGCAACTTATAAAGACAGGTGATTACGATGAACATAATTAAGGCACAGGTGATACAAGGTAAACTAATGATGATGAAACGAGCACGGGAAACAGGAACAACCAAATATGGGCACAAGAGGGAGAAACCAACATAATCAGTCCACAGGGGTGTGACAGTGGCCAGCTGATGAGTTGTCATGAAAACACTCTATTCTGATAGTGTTAGTGCATGCTTAATTTAATTACTTTATTAGTTGTCAAAATGATGGATTACTTAAAAAAAAAAAACAATAGTGAGAGCACTACAGACTAATGAAGTGCTGTTTCTTATGTTTATCACATTATCAGAATCATAAATCACATACTCATAAATGTCAGTTTCACCATACTTTTAAAATGTGTTAACGTTTCCTTACAGATGTGCTGAGGAATATCGGCCGATGCCAGTAATAGTGTGCATCCATATTATAAACAGAATAGAGTTGTTTTTTTATGTTTGTAATATAGTACACACATTTTCATCATGCATTTTTAAATAAGTTTCATAGGCGAGAAATGTGTTTAGTCACGAGTGCCTGCAGTGTACAAACAAGAGACAACAAGTTTGCAATAACATGTACATTTATTTGCACTGTCATTAAATGTTTTAGGTGAGGATAATGATGAAAATTACATTGTCTTTCATTGCTTCCTTTGCCAGGTGCGTTCCAAATGGCTACATTATGACATTAAGTGCCCTGCTCCCTTCAAATCTGGACTTCATAGGCATTGAAGTAAGGATGCTCACTTCTGACACCCATGAACTAAAAAACACACCTGGAAACAATCAAGGACTAATAAGGGGGGAAAACAGGAACAGCACAAAACTACAAACTAAAAGACTACAAAACAGGAGCACAGACAGGCAATGGGATACTATTGTATGTTATATACTATAAAATATTATTGATTAAAATGTTATTTCATGCTGTACCTGTAAGCCTAATATATTATTCACTCTCTAAGCTAAATATGCCAATATTATTTAAAAGAATAGGTCTATTGCAGGGTTTCTGCAGATCTTAAAAGGTCTTAAATTGCCCTTCCACAATTCAAAGACTTAAACTTCATAAAGTCAAGGCATTACATCTTGCATGTACTGCAAAAAAATAAATATCTCTGTCAGTATTGTTGTCTTGTTTTCCTGTGCAAATATCTAAACTTTCTTAAGTCAAAATATATTTTGAGATGCAAACTGAAGACATGAAGTGTTTATTATAATTGTTTTATTTGAATTTGAATTTGAAAAACTGAACAAATGAGGTGATTTTATATTTAAAACAAGAACTAGTAACTGTCAGTGGGGAATGAAAACTTGTTTTCTCTTTTAATGAAGTTGATTTTTCTGAGCAGGTACTGGCAGATTGTATTAATCATAAACTCACTTCATTTAGATTGATTTTACAGAAAACAAGAAAGCACTGGAAAGCAAGGCAAAAATGATGAGAATGAGCATCTGTTATCAGATGATACAGTAAAAACAACTTCCAAATTCTAAAATAAAATCAATTAAGAAGTAATGGTGATCAGTTGGAGGCTGTATTTCAAATTCCAAGTGTTGTTAATACATCTCATTTAGGGAACATAGTGACATATCGAGATCCCTTTTAATGTATTCCCTTGAAATTATTCTGCCAAAATAAAAGCTTGCTGATTTTAGGTTTGAAAATAGTGAAAAATCATTTAATGGGTTACACTGTGTGCGGTGTGAGCACTAAACCAAATTTCCAGGTGCTGATGTGCATCCCTGTCTATAACCCTATAACATCAAGGCTTTTTAATAACGCACTGTGTCTGCGTTAACACGCAGTACATTTTAGTATTCGCTCTTCACCGTTAATGCAGTTACGTCAGCGACGTATGATCTCAGAAAGAGTGTCGCCATCAACCGTGATGTAGTCGGTTCAGGGTTTCACAACAGCAGAAAGCAACATGTGGTGCACACCTCCACAAACTACACATCTGATGTGTATAACACAACAATGGTGCATATCCAGTCCACCTCTTTATCAGAAGTGTCAGATAATGCTTTTCCACTACATTACCCAGGTTGTTGACATCACAGAGAGAGAGAAAGAAACAGCTTGCTTCCTGCCTTGTGAAAGGTATCACAAATGTCAAGCGTTTGTGGTTTGTCTTTAAATGAGGTGAATCACCGCACACTTCAGCATCTTTGTTCTGCTGCCTTTTGTTTTGCTTGTAGCGAGAAAGATGATTATCAAACCCGAGCGAATGTGAAGAAGCGCTGCTTGTGGAGAGATGTGTGACGATAGGCAGTGTGTTGACAAACTGTGCATCGGTCTTACACAATGTATCTCTTTGACAAAACGATTTATTAGTGGTGTTTGGCAAGCGTCGCTAGTGCTTTGAACTAACTGTTGAGTCAAAATGTCATGCTTTTTCATTACTATAGTAATGTTTATGCATCTGTTTGCATGCCGCTCTAGGGTTACAGAGGTCGTCACGGTTAGTGCTGTTTGTGCTGTTTTCTGCCATTGCACAAGAGTCGTACAGGCAGGAAACGCTCAGTGCCAGGTAAGAGTCTGAGCGCATGTGTGGAGGTCTTCAACACCCACTCAACTCTCACCCGTGACAACAGCGTCAACATTTTCCACTCGCTCCCCAAGAGCGCGTCGTGCACAGAGCTTAACGCAACTAACGAATCTAGGGCAGAAGTGCTGGTCAAAAAATAGCTCATATTTTCCACCGCATGCATAAATTATGAACCGTTTTTTATGCACTGGTAGGATACAGTTTTTCACTCATAACACAATAGTGTGAGACTGATGTTTGATGTGCCATTGTTTGTCTGGTTTAGGTGTCTGACCTGGCTAGAAGTCTTTTGTGTCTTCTTTTAGGTTTTTTATCTTCAATAGTTGTTTTAAAATGGTCATGTGACAAATAAGTTTCTATGAATACAAATACTCCAGTCTCTCGATTGCTCATGAAAGCTGCATTAGTAATAATAATAATAATCTTTTCAGATGGAGTTTAGTGTGTCTCACCACAGGAGACACCTGATTCCCAAACGTAGTTTGTTTCAATTCCCATGCAGACAATCTGAGAGAAGAAAATGACTAAGTAATAATTTTCACTCAAATTGCTAGTAAGCTTCACAAATTATTACAAAGAAACTGCAAGTATTAACATGACATTTTATATGAAATTTTGGTAACACTATAGGGAACAATTCTCACTATTAACTAGTTACTTATCAGCATGCCTATTATTAACATATTGGCTTTTTAGTAGTACTTATAAAGCACATATTCTGCGTGACCGTATTCTACATCCCTAATCCTACACAATACCTAAACTTAACAACTACCATACTAACTATTAATAAGCAGCAAATTAGGTGTTTATTGTGGCAAAAGCCGTAGTTAATGGCTTGTAATGGCTTAAAATAAAGTGTGACTGAAATTTGAAGTTGAAAGTGTTGTAAAAACTGATTTGTCAAAGTTGTAAATAAAACAAACTTCTATTTTTATTCTCTTCCTATTTTTTTGTAATTATTTGTGAAAATTACCAGCAAACTCTGAGTGCTTCCTACCTTTTTTTTTTAAACCTACACCAGTTGTTTTTTTGTTTTTTTGTTTTTTTTTCCCCCACAGTGGCTTTACTGAAAATAAGCAGATATAGTTGTTAAAAAGCTCTTACAGAAAGAATGAGTGAATGTCAAATCTCGCCTTTGGACTTTAAGTGCTTAATCCACCAAACAACAATGGGAATGATGTCAAAAATGATAATAAACCCCTTTAAATAAGGACATGACCAAGCGGTGTATACAAAGTGCTGTATTGATCGTAGTAAATGGACTCGTGGGCTTTTTTTTTGAAGGATGAAGAACCACCATAATGTCAGTATTGCAGCACTAACTTGCCTGTAAAACATGTTTTTTTTAATCTGACCAATTTGTCATAAGACAACAGAGTTTATCAGGACTGAATTTAAAAGACTTGTTTTGTAAGATAAACTTGTTTTTTCTAATCACAAGTACATTTAAAGTATCTTTTATATAGTTGAAGATATGAAACAGTTTAGTCACTCTTCTAATTTGATATATGGGTTAAAGACGAGGAGTCCTCTTTTGGTGCCAGCATCAAATTTAATTTGCAAAAGTGATTTTATGTACGCAGAAAGCATATTAAAAGCAAGTAAAGTGTCTACTGTAAAATTTCAAAATAAGTTAAAAAATGTTACATTTTCATTTAGAGTAACAGATTTATTTGTGTAAAAATGAAACAACTAGCTTATTTTGACCTGTGCTTATTAAAATATGAAGTTTATTTGCAAAAAGATAACTAAGATACAGTTACAGATAACAGTGAATTAATTTTCAAAAATCATGTTTTTTTTTTGTTACAGTGGTTTTATTGTGTTAGTTAGATGTATTTTTTTAAAAGTTATTTTTACTTAATCAAAAAAACAAAAAAACAACAACAACTGCAGTTTGATTGAGATGAATTGGAATGCACAATGAAAAAACATGATTTTTGAAAATTGTTTAAAACAGAGTTATTTGTTTTTGCAAATGAACTGTTCATATATAAAAGAATAAGTGATTATGCTCAGTTTTATTAAGTTTTAAATGATTAAAAACGTCTTGCTGGCAAACGGGTAAAGACTAGTTCAAAAATTCAAATTCAAAACAGGCAAAGATTGGCAAAGATTTAAAATGACAATTAATTAGTACTGTGATCCTTTAATGCAGTCTTTATAAAGACATCTGATGATTCCTGTTCTAAATGTGCCTGACAAATATACAAAGTATATATTTTTTGGTATTCAAACTATTGCAATATCGAATGACATTTTCCCCTTTAAATCATGGTAAAATAAATTTTGTTTTTCATTATGTTTTGCTCAGAAAAAAAAACTAAATGATATAGCAATACATTAAAACACAACAGCCAATTTTCACTGGATATTTGAGAGTTTCCACTTGTGTGTCTGTCTAAAAGACCATTAGCATTTCACTTGTTCAGGACAGAGATTGCAAAAAAATGCTTATTGTCTTTAAAGTTAGTGATTTTCTTTTTTTTTTTTTTGGTCACACTTTATTCTAAGGGCCAATTCTTGCTATTAACAAGCTATTAACTACGACTTTTGCCTCAATAAACTCCTAATTTGCTGCTTATTAATAGTTAGTAAGGTAGTTTTTAAGTTAATAAACAGCCAAACAGGCATGCTAATAAGCAACTAGTTAATAGTAAGAAATTGGTCCCTATACTAAAGTGTTACCTTTTATTCTTCAAGACTGGACATAACTTTTTAGTCAGTTGCATAAAAAGGTAGATTGGTCTAATTTGGATCTGAAAAGTAAAACTGATTACCTCTTGGCTCACTGCTAATTAATCAAACTAGTTCTTCAGAGCCAGTCTTAACATAATGACTATGTTTATGCAACTGATCCCTACAGGGTTATGCAACTGATGAGCTGAACGACAAACAGAGGAATATAGATCTACAGAACTTGCTTTCATTTTGCAGAACCAACCCAATTCTTGTTGAGGGTCATGCACACCATCGGGGATAATATTTCATTTCATTTTAGCTCTCACAGTTGACCAGCATCATTTCAGTTTTTCAGTGGAAGTTCAAAACATCCTTCAGTTTGGATTTTTTCAGCAGCTGAAAACAGTGCGTCTGATCACTTACGCTGTTAGAAATGAAATAAAAATGTGCAAAAATTGTACCTTTACGGGTACAGCAGTTTGTAACTGGGGCAGTGCCCTCAAAGGGACACCATTCTACCTTCTTTATTCGTAAAGGATTCATAATAGTACCTTAGAAGTACATATTACTGCCTTTGGAGTATTTATTACTACTCTCAGGTACTTTTATGTAGGGGTGGGCGGATTGATTATAATATCGATAGTATCGATACCTACGTTGGTATTGGTATCGGATCGATACTAGCCTGACCAGTTCAATACTTTAGGTTAATTTTCTCTCCTCTACACTTAATACATTGCTTAATACGTTCAACAAAAATTGGACATGTCTGTGTGTGTATATAGAGCTCTTTTCACGTCTCTTATGCAGACTTTGCTTCTAACTATGCTGTTTTGTTGTCATGCCATCATGTGACTCAGCGGCTCAAAGCACAAGCGGATACTTTTGGCTACAGTGAGAAATGGAAAGGTAGAAATTTGCTACTGTGGCAAGTTGGCAACACCACCAACTTATCCACCTTTTTCAATGCAGAAGTAAGATTTTTTCTGTGAATGTGCGAGACTTTCACTTCATTAGTCACAGTAGGGAAATAACAAAACAAAACAAAAAAAATAGTACAACAAACTGTAAAATTGTTTGTGCTATCCACTCTGTGTGTTTATAATTAAGACAATACATTAAAATAATATGGTAAGAAACACTGGTTTCGAACGAGCTGTTTTGTACAGAGAAAAAAAAATCCTGGAAGCAGACCAATTATTTTTACTGAATTTTGGCCTTTTTATACAATATTACTGTCTTCAGCCAGCACGTTAAGTTTTTTCTTTATAATGCTTTTCTATAAGTGGACATACATGCACTTTGTGTTCATATCCTGGGCTGTTTGCCTGCATATAGTTTGCATCATCAGTATGCTGAGTTGGCCTTTTAATATTACCTTCTTAATGCATTAAGCCACGGTAATTTTTTTTCTCTTCATAACTCTTTTTCTATGGGAGAAAAAGGCTTAACATGAAACTTTACGCATTGCTTTCAGATTCTGGGCTCGTCTGCTTGCTAACTCATTTCAGAAAGGCAAATAATATGCACATAACTTTAAGTTGAATGTAATATTTTAGCTTATCAACATTAGTCATTGTTAATTTTCAAAGTGCAATCGGTCATTTAAATGTATGTTATTAAAAGGAAAAAAGTATCTGTATCGGTATCAGTATTGGCGATACTGGTCCTGTGTTTACTTTAAAATTTGTAGTATTGCACACCTCTACTTTTATGAACCCTTTAGGGGTAAAGAAGGTACAAAGGTATCCCTTTGAGGGCACTACCCCACACATGATTTGAGGAATCCTTCCTATCCGGAGCTCAAACACAATACTTGGTGTTTTTGGTCGAATTCTGAGCAATCGTGATGCTTGCATTTGAGCCACTACTGACAAACAGACAAACAGAGGAACATGTGGGACTAGAGCTAATAAAACAGCTGGGCTGCCATCAGAAATGACATCATCTGTGCCTTATTTGATCCGTTGGGTTCGTATGCGAAATGAACAAAGACTCCTCGGCTTTTAATGAATTGCTTCCACTTGAGTGTCGTGTTATACAAATCAAAAGATGATTGTGAAGGACTAATGTCTCTGCGGTGAGCCTTGTGTCGCCATCTTTATGGCGCCTCTGTAATCAGTGCCAAGGAGCGAAGCGTGGAATCCGGCTTGTGACGGGCATTTAGAGGGTGTGATGACTGTGAATGATGTGGAAATGGAGATGAGCGTTTGTTCCCAGCATTGATCCGTGGCGGGAGATTGATGGTGGGAATGGATGTGTTGATTTGTTTTCCCACACTCATGTGTACATTTACTTTCCTGCGCTCAGAGTTTGATTTGCTATCATGGGAAAACAAGATGGTGGAGTGTCGCTGGATGTTTCAGCGGTTTGGTGGAGCGCTAGTGTGAATGAAAGCGACGAGAGCTCGATTTGAGCGCGACGTGACCCTGAATAAGATCTGCCGTCGCAAATTAGATGAGTAGATGAAGAGCATTTTATGAATGGAGTTTTATTTATTGTTAAAAAACACATTTCAAACAAAACATTTCACAAAAAAGCTTTTGAACAATAAAACAATAGAACTGTTTAAGACTTTTTGTCTTTTTTAAGACATTTTTGCAATGATCAGATTTGGGTAGATCACTTCCAAATTGACCATTACCATTACTAGGGGTGTAACGGTACACGTATTCGGTCTTTCGGTTCGGTATGCATGCGTGCCGAACAAGTACAGCATTTTTTCCCCCAGGAAATTCAAACAATAAATGGTGTTTTGACAGTCTTATATATAGAAATATAATTTTTATTTATTTTTATTTTTATTGGCCTTTTTCCATTTTTTGTTGACAGGACAGTGGAGATGAGACAGGAAGTAAGTGGGAGAGAGAGAGGGAGGGTGGGATCAGGAAAGGTCTACAAGGCGGGATTTGATCTCGGGACATATGTCGGTGTCACCGAATGGTGCGAACAAGGAGCAGGACTGGAGAATCAGCGGGCGATTCAAACACAAGATACTTTAATAAAACAAACTAAGAAACCAGGAGACAGAGAAAACACACCTTAACGTAACGGAGATCGGACAACAAGAGACTAAGGGAATACTTATAAAGGGAACCAAACGAGATTAAAGACCTAACACAC
The DNA here is from genome assembly GCA_019740295.1 of Labeo calbasu. Taxonomy (NCBI): domain Eukaryota; kingdom Metazoa; phylum Chordata; class Actinopteri; order Cypriniformes; family Cyprinidae; genus Labeo; species Labeo calbasu. The sequence goes on along the minus strand of JAHKKF010524196.1, from coordinate 47,102 downwards.
CTGAAACCAATGAGGACACATTGGGAACAGGAACAGGAAAACCAAATATGGGCATCGAAAAACACAAGGGAAAACTAAGACAAAGAAATAGTCCGTGACCCTGACAGTCGGCGCGCTGCCCACAAGGCTATTGGTGCTGACGAATTTTTATAATTAAATTAAAAAAGTTAATTTAAAAACTGCGTATTGTGCAATTTACATGTTTGTATACAATTGTTTTAAAGCTAAGTATTATTATATTTAAAATTAAATAGTAATTAAATTTAAGTTTGGGATAAGTTGTTAATTGTAACCTTATAATGTAAAGGGGGCCCCGTATAGTTTAAAGCATAAGCTGAAGAAGATTTTTATCACTAGGAAAATTGTAATTACAACGGAATGCATTTAAAGAAAGAACTTGTTCAGTAAACCACCATCTAAAATTATTTGTACCGAAAACATACCGAACCGCGATTTTAAAACCGAGGTACGTACCGAACCGTCATATTTGTGTATCGTTACACCCCTACTGATTACAGATTACATGGTGAAAATTGTATTTAGTAATGTAATCTAGGTTACTCATTTTGTAATCTGACTGCTTTTTAGATTCCTTTTTATCTAACTATTTTTAAGCTTACCATTAAATGTAACATATTAATATAAAAAAAGCAAGGAGAAAAAAAAAAACAATTTTTGACATCAACATCTTAAAATGCATTGAACATTACCTTACACCGGTGTTTCCCATACTGGGCTTAATGTAAGAACTTTTTCAGCTGATAGAAAGACTAACAATTAATGAAATCATGAAAATGCACTAAACACTAAACACTATGTTATATTTGTTTACCTGCATGCCAACATGACCATTACGCAACATCAGAGAACTGCAAATTGTTGAATTATTGGAATATTAACTTCTTCAGTGATAAATATATGTACTTAAGGGATTTGACTGACAAAAATGTTTGGGAATTCCTGCATTGCATGATGAAACATTAATAAGTTTTCCAGATCTGAAGTATTTTTGTCCTGACTTCCAGAATCCACAATTACTGAAGGTCACTGGATATGATGATAGCATTGTGTTTCATAGCTTTACATAACCAGTGTTTAGTGACACATAATTATGGCTTTGCAAATTTATATGACATTTGTGAATATAGTTTAAGCTAAATGGTATGACAGTAGGATTTTTAGAAAGGAAAAAATTAAAGAGAAACTAAAGAAAAAAGACAAATTAGGGATAACCAATAAATTATGCATAATTTACTGTCATTGTGTAAATAATCATGTAATCCATAAAAAGTAACTGTAATTGGATTATGAACATATTCATATACTCTAATTACAAGTAGTACATTTTTGGAATCTGATTACATAATCCAGATTACATGTAATCAGTAACTACACTCTTAAAAACAAAGGTGCTTCACGATGCCATAAAAGAATCTTTTTTGTCTAAAAGTTTCCATAAAGAACCTTTAACATCTGAAGAACCTTCTTT